>JAGGAV010007886.1:0-36070 GCA_017657295.1 Termitomyces sp. DKA64 | reverse complement strand
GGCTCCAAGTGACCAACCCTCATATTGACTGGCCAAGTCTCACTCTCTGCCTCAATTGGGACAACTCACCCAACCTGAGACCTGTTTCCTTCAACAGCTCTCCCAACCACAATGTCTTGGAAGTTGCCCCTGACATTCCCCAAACCCCTCCACAGCTCTGCTCATGATCTGCATGATCATTCATCATTAACACCCACCTCAGCAACTCCCCCACCATTCTCCCTGCCCTCAGTGACAGTGGAGCCTCTGGAACCTTCATTAGCAATTGGCTTAACCTCCCCCATGAACCCTTTGACATGCCTTTGGAGCTACAGCTGTTTGATGGAAGATCTGCCACCTTCAGGATCACCAAATTCCACCCCAGCTCCCTCATCCTTGACAATGGCCTGCAATTTCCAACCTACCTCCTTGTCATCCAACTCCTGGAGGTGACCCCAATCATGCTCAGACTCCCCTGGCTGCATAATGTCAATCCCAACATTGACTGGAAGGACCTCACCATGCAGTTCCCTGACCCCAAAGCCTGCCTGGAAGCTGCTATCACTCTCCACCCCTACTTCCCCCATGACCCTGACAACTCCAATTTGGCCCCCAGCAGCATCAGAGCCACTGGAACCCCCACTTTGCCTAAGGACAACCCTGGAGAGGAGAAAGAAGTGCCCTTACCTTAAACACCCACAGGCACACTCTGATAGCTTCCCCCCAACATTCCCTGCAACCAGTACAAGGGCCTGAACTACCCCACTTGAACTCTGGCAACCCCAGCCCCACCACTGCACCCCCAATGCCTGACATCATTGACCTGGAAGCCCTCAACATCAAAATTATTGGCAACATTCCCTTCACATGGATCTTGCAGGATGGCACCCTCACCTTCCAACTCCAGGTCACCCTGACACTTTCAGAAGAATATATCTGCACTGGCACCACCTCACCTGAAACTCTAAAGACAGAGGAACAAATATTATGCAAAGTAGTTTCTCTGGAGTACCATGAATTTGCTGATGTGTTCTCCAAAGGAAGCACAAAGGAACTTCCCCCACACCAATCCTATGACCACACAATTGATCTTGAAGACAGCACTTCCCCCCCTTTTGGCAAGATCTACAACATGTCAGAAGTTGAATTCTGGGCTCTCAAAGACTACCTTGACAACATGGTCAGAAAGGGTTTTATCTGACCCTCAATCTCCACCACCAGAGCCCCTGTCCTTTTTGCTAAGAAAAAGGATGGCTTTCTCTGTCTTTGTGTGGATTACCAGGGACTTAACAAAGTCACCAAAAAGAACTGGTATCCCCTTCCCCTGATCAGTGACCTTGTTGACTGCCTCCACAGTGCCAAGGTCTACACCAAGAAAGACCTTTGGTCCAGCTACAACAATGTCTGGATCACTCCAGGACATGAATGAAAGACCACCTTCCACACCTGCTACAGCCTCTTTGAGTATCTTGTGATGCCCTTTAGTATGATGAACTTCCCCACTACCTTCCAGTACTTCATGAATGATATCTTCCATGACATGAATGATGTCTTCATTATTGTGTATTTGGATGACATCCTCATCTACTCAAACTCCCTGGAAGAGCACTGGAATCATGTCCAACATGTCCTAGAATGACTCCAGGAGTACCACCTCCATGCCAAACCCAAGAAGTGCTCCTTTCACACTACCAAGGTTGAGTATCTAGGGGTTATCATCACTCTAGATGGCATACAAATGGACCCAGCAAAGGTAGGGGCCATCCTCAACCTGGCCCCCACCCTGGAACATTAAGGAGGTACAGTCCTTTTTGGGTTTTGCTAATTTCTACTGCCGGTTCATCAATAACTACTCTGGCATCACAAAACCTCTCAACCAACTCACCCAGAAGGACATTCCCTGGGACTGGGATAGTAAGTGCCAGAGCATGTTTGCTCTCCTAAAGAAGGCCTTCACCTCCACCCCATTCCTCTGCTACTTCAACCCTGCCCTCCCTATCATCCTTGAATGTGATGCCTCCAACTATGCCATTGCTGGAATACTCTTGCAGATGGGCTCCAATAGCAAGGACCTCTGTCCTGTCACCTTCTACACCCATTCAATGATTCCTGTGGAGCTCAATTACAACATCTACAACAAGGTGCCCCTTGCAATTGTCAAAGCCTTCTAGCAGTGGAGGGCCTACCTCAAAGGAATCCCACACTGCATACAAGTCTACTCAGACCACAACAACCTACAGTACTTCATGACCACCAAGCAACCCAGTCAATGACAAGCCCACTGATTGGAAACACTCCACTATTGCCTGAGACAACTCAGAGCAAAACCTGACACCCTCACCCAAAGGCCAGACATCAACCTGAAGAAGTTATGTGAGGCTGAACAAAATGCTTTCAACCACTGTGTAGTAATCCCCCCTGAACATCTTCATGCTGTACTGATTATGAATGAGGAAGGGATTCTCCATCAAATCCAAAATGCTCCTCCAAACACCTACTTTACCTAACATGACCCCCAGAATAGCTCTGCCAATGCTCCACACCATGACCCTGCCTTTACACTGTCTCCAGACCACCAACTCCTACTCTGGGATGGCAAGATATATGCTCTGGACCACAAGTCCATCTGCCTTGACATTCTCTGGCAGCACCACAACCACAAGCTCCAGGGACACCCAGGAATGCATAAGACCCTCCAACTGATTTCCCAGACTTACTTTTGGCCAGGAATGAAGAAAGACATCACCTGATATGTACAAGCCTGCAAACTGTGTCTTTGAGCCAAGGTCCCCTGACATCACCCATATGGTCTGCTGAAGCCTCTCCTCATTGGCCACCACCCATGGTCCTTGATCTCAATGGACCACATTGTTGAACTCTCCAAATCCAAGGGTTTTGACACTATCCTCATCATGGTTTGCCAACTCACCAAGCAAGCCTTGTTCATCCCCTGCCACACCACTGACAATGCCCCAGAGTTTGCCAAACTATTCCTCAAACATGTCTTTTCCAAACATGGACTCCTGGACAACATCATCTCCAACCATAGCCCCTTGTTCATCTCCTGGTTCTGGCAATCCTTATGTAAGGCACTTGAAATCAAGACCAACCTGGAGACTGCCTATCACCTGGAGACTGACAGACAAATGGAACAAGTAAACCAGACCCTAGAGCAGTATCTCCACCTCTACATTAATTATTTACAGAACAACTGGCATGCAGAACTACCCCTGGCTGAGTTTGCTTACAACAACACCCCCCACTCTGCCACTGGGGTCTCCCTGTTTTTTGCCAACAAGGGTTACAACCCCTGGCTCACCCTGTCCCTCAAGGACATCCCCTCACACCTCACCCATGAAGTTACTGAAGACCTCTGGTCCCTTCATCAATTCCTCTAGGACAAGATCAACACTGCCAACTGAGCTTATTCCAAGCACACTGACACTTGATGCAAAATGACCCCTGACTGGGTCCCTGGTACCTTCATCTGGCTCAACCAATGCAATCTCGAGACCTGGAGACCCTCAGTAAAGCTTGACCACAAATGACTGGGTCCCTTCAAGATCCTCCAGAAGGTCTCAACTCATGCCTACAAGCTTGACCTACCTCCAGGGCTAAAGAGCCTCCACCTCATCTTCCATGTCTGCCTTCTCAAGAAGTATGATCCAGACTCCTTCCCCAGCCAATGCCTGAGCCAACCCCCACCCATTGAGGTCAAGGACAAGTACCATTACAAGGTTGACCACATCCTTGACTCCCACCTTGTCTGTGGACAACTCCAGTACCTAGTCCACTGGAAAGACTATGGACCCAAGGACAACACCTGGAAATCCTGGAAGAACCTCTCTGGGGCCCCCACCAAGCTTCAGGACTTCCATCAGCAATACTCTGCCAAGGCCTGGGATCCCCAGGACTAGTATGAATAGATGGCCTCAGTGGGCATAGCCCCCATCTCTGGATTCAGCAGGGATTCAACTCCTACCAGCACCACTTATGTTCCTTCTCTCATGTTCCTTTATACAAACTAAAAAATTGCAATAAGATGGCAAGAAAATCACTATTTACAGTGCTACAGATACAATATATATTGAAAGTACAATATGATGAAATAAAAATTCAAGAAGACTGCCCTGGCCCCAGAAACACTGCTCCCTCATCCATTCTCAGGAGTCCTCCTCCCCATCACCACCACTGCCAGGTCCATTTCCATCTGTGCCACCATGGTTCCCAGAAGCTCCTTGTGTTGTGTCAAGGGCTCCTTGATGTCTACTACCACCTCCTACCATGACCCTGGTTCTGCTGAGTTCCTCTGCTGATGACCTGCCAATAGCCACCCCATCTACCCAATACCCTGGTCAAGCTCTGGAGGAAGGTCCCTGGGCATTCCTCACATACTGTCCTGAATTGAGGCAAACATGGTGGAAGCCCTGTCTAGGAGGATTTGATGTTCACACACCCAATTTAGAATGGGGAACTCAAGGGTCAGTAGGGGAACAATCAGAGCACCCCTCTCCCCCACTTCCCACAGCACAGACTCATGATCTCACTTTGCCATGTTCTGATCCCACCATGTCACTACCAGTTCCTCCCACAACCCTCAGAGCTCCTCTCCTTGTGCCACCAAGTGACCCTCAAGCTCTGATATCCTCCAATGCAGGATGGAATCCTCAGATGACCCCATCACAACTTCTGTTCCCAGGGAGTAAACATGCATGCTGGGAGGACCAGCCATTGTCACCCTTACCTCAGAGCCTCTTTCTTAGCCCTGCCTGTGGTAGGGGAGATGCCCTATGCTTTTCCTTGTCCCTAAAGGATGGGACCCCTTCTCTGCATCCACCCTGTGGTGGCTCCACCTTCCCTTGGGGTTGCCCCTCTCCCTCCCTGCCCTCCCCCACAGGATGCACAGACTGCAATGCACCACCAGACACCCAGCCCCTCCCCCCCTCCTCCAACTGCTCTGAGACCCACTCCTACTCCTAATCCTGCTTTGCCATGATACTAACTACCTGCCACTCCCAGGAATGGAACACTTTTTGTGCCTCACACAACATGGTAACTATATGGAGGAGTCCTAACAGGATTCCGCCACCAGCTCCTCAAACTTGCATGCCTCCCCACAATGAGCACAAGTAATACACTGAACCACTGGTTAGTCAGGAACACATGATATGATATAGGACACCAACTCACTGGGGCTTCCACCTGACACCACACTAGGGTGGGGAGCCCCTGGATCTGCCCCACTACCTCTGTGAACCTCTCCACCAAAACCTCCTCCTGCCAAATGCACTGGGCCTCTAGGACAACTTGCACCTCCCCCAGCCCCAACCCTGACCTAGGAGGTCAGCTCAAAGACTCAGGGGCCAACCAAGCAGACTGTTCCAGGGCCCCAGGGAGAGAAGGACCCCTGGATGATCTGGCTACTGCAAGGAATAGTTCTAGGTGGAAGGTTGGTAGAAGTCATCTCTGGGTCAGAATACTTATGGTGGCAATACATGGCATCCACCTGCTGCCAATCTTGCTGTTGGTCATATGCTGCTTGCTGCTCCTTGTAGGCTGCTCAGACATTGATGGCATTCTCATTGAAGGGAGATGGGGTGGGGGATGATGATAAGGCAGAGTTAGTGGGTGAAGACATGGGAAGGTAACAATGGTAGGCTGGACATGTCTTGGCCCCTTTTATTTTTTTTTCTGGGGAGCTTCTAGTTGAAGAAGTTATCACACTTCAACTTCGATTCCCATGCCACCACTAACCCTCAGAGATTTCCCCACACCTTGAAGAGTCTCAACACTAAAGGGGGGGTGATGTTACAACTCATCCCTGGACCCTGCCTCATCTCTGGGCCTACCCCAACCAAACTCAGCAAGCCTGAAGCACACCTCCACCCTCCCCCAACCTCTATGACACTTCCCTACCCTCAGTGCCCACTCCAGCAATCCCTGACACTTCTCTGGAGATCCCCAACACTTCCCCAGCATTCTCTGTGATCTCCCTGGCCTCCCCTCAGTGTCCAGGTAACTCCACCCTCCCCTGGCACACATCATAGTTATGTATCAAGACACTACTGACACACAGCCAGCCAGTCTCAGAACACCCTGAACAACTGTACCTGAGACCTGCCTGCACAATCCAACCTAAGACCCACAATCCCAGAGGAGTCCCCCCCACAGGTACTTAAGCCATACAGTAGTAATGGCTAGAGTAGTCTTAATATTACCTACATTCTTGTATTTGTTATGTCTCTCATATCTCCATCTCTACTGTTCCATATTATCTCCTTAAATCTTATTGTTCCAATCTCATTTTTCTCAAATCTTATCAGTCCAATCTTATCAGTTTCCATTTTTGTCTCCAGTCTCTCATCTGTTCCCTAAGTCTTGTCTTATCTTGTTTCTTCAGTCTCTCACCTTGTCTCAACTTCCAGTTACATTCATCTTCCTTATTTCAATTCTATTTCCTCACCCATAGAATCCCCAAAACCTCACACCCTTGACTCGGAGTCCAACCCCAAGTTCACTGAGCCCTTGATATCTTAGCTCCAGAGCTCCATACAATATTTGTACCCTACTTGCCATTACTCCCACTCCTCTGTATAGCCTACTGGAATACCCCAGACCTCCCCAGACCACTGTTATCACCTTTGCATGCCCCATTTCACTCTTCCAGAGCTCACCAGAGCCAGGGATCATGAGTGTAGATGTCATGTCTGCCTAGTAAGGGACTTGCCCAGTGTAGCTGAGCCCCTGGGTCAGTGGAACCTGACAGCTTTTTCCTCTCAGTGATCAGTTGATGAATTTCTCATCATTCACTGCAGTTTTAAATGAAGCTTAAAGATACTCTGCATACAGCAAGCTTTGTTTATTCCACAGTAAGCATAGATCAATCCATACAGACTCATTACAACAGTTTAACCATACCTTCATTACTAAAACTCTTTTCATTTAAGACTTTTGAACCCTATATCTTTCTTATATTCTCTAGTATTCATAGTGTACAGCCATTGCTTGGTTGCTACATCAAGAATTTGATAAAAGATTTGCTTTGGCAGCCAATTTACACTAATTTTCATCCTCTCATCAATTGAAATAACCCTAGTCCTCATGCAATGAGCTGCAGAGGTCCCACACTTATATATAGTCCCCCTTCTTGCTTATATAGGCATACATATGGTCAAATGCTTGACATTGAGCATCAAAATTGAAGACAGTTTTCCCACAATAAGCAAACCATTGAAGTTTCATGGTCAATGGCAAACTTTGAAGATAATATTCCCACAGTTACCTCCACCCCCCTGCTTATGTAGGCATACATATCATTGCACTTGCAGCATCATCTTAGATTAGACACCCACAAATATGTCATGCATCATTTTTGATCTCACACAGATGACATCTAAATTATCAATTGTCTGCAACACAAGTGTATGAGAAACTCTTCCTTGCCTCCTAGAGCCCCTGATGGTCATTTTATTCCTGCTTCTACTCATGTCATGATGCCTCCACCTGCATCACCTGAACCTGTGGCTCTCTCAGCCAAAGAAGTAGCTGAGATCAGAAGCTCTCATGCTCAACTTCAAGCACTGATCACACAGCTCATAGCCAGAGTTGATGCATGGCTGGACCCCTCACCTGCTCCAGACTCTCAGACATCACTCATGCCTCCAGCAGCTAGCCAGTTTGTGCCCCTGATTGCAGCCATAGGAGTAAAGGGTATGTCTTCTGCTGCCCCTTTGTCTCTTTGTACTTGTTTTTCCAATGTCAACACATCCATTCTCATGTTGATTATCACACATGATTTCAAGGCTGCAGACCTTCACAAACTCAATCCAACAAATTGCAACAAGGAGACAGCTTACACCTTCAACAGACTCATGAATCAGTTCAGAATCAGCCACCATGTGGCCAAAGAATACAAGACCCTCTTCCCAGTGCTCATCCCCCTCCAGATGTACTTTCAAATCCTTGCCTTTCACATTAACAATGCCTCAGCCACAGACACCTTGTGGGCATACACAGAACAGCTGCTTGAGCTTGTAGTGGAGTATGAATGGTCAGCAGTCTTTGCCTACCACTCTGTATTCTTCAATTGTTGTTATGCAGAGATGGCAGCAGGAGATTATGCACAATGGGGTTGTCATGACAGCAACCTCCTTTCCAAGCATGTTTATGCCCACCAAAAGCCCCCACTGTCAAAGAAGTCCAAGGCCAACTCTGCCACTCATATGCCAATCAACCCTAACAACCCCTGCAGAAAGTTCAATGAAAATGCCCATCTGACCCCTGTCCTTGGGGCCACCCCCACACTTGCTCCATGTGTGGCAAACCTGATCACAGTAAGGCCCAGCATAAAGACTAGGTGTCTGGCAGAGCAAGTTGTTGCCCTCCCACTCAACAGCTTGCCCTAGCCCCACTCTAGGCAACAGCTCTTTGTCTCTTGGCTTTTCTTATCTGGAACCTCTTGACAAAGCCATCCCCATCCCTCCTGTGCACCCAAACTCAGATCCCCATGCCAACACACCTTTCCTTGACACCTCAGCCCTGCCTTGTGTCAACTCATCACTAAATGAGGCATGGCTTCATTATCTACATGATTACCCCAATCAACATTTTGTATCTACACTATCTCAAATTATATGTTTTGGCACTGATTTAGGCTTCTCAGGTGATAGCACTGTCAGAAAGCACTGTACCAATCTCAAGTCAGCAACCTCAGGTCCATCCATCATTAATTCTCTCTTGTCTGACATTGCCACACAAGTAGCCAGCAGGCAAATGCATGGACTATTCATTTTGCCACTGTTTAGCAACTTTCACATGTCACCCATTGGGGCAATGATGCACAAGCAATCTTCAAAGGTGTGCTGCATACACCATCTTTCTTGGCCAGAAGGGACCTCAGTCAATGACAGAATTCCTGACTCAGAAGCCACCATCAACTACAGCATGGTAGAACATGCCATCCATGACCTAGTAGCATCAGGGCCAGGCTCCCTGATGCTCAAGCTGGACCTCAAGTTGCTGTTTTGCCACATCCTCGTGTGCCATGCCAACTGGCTGCTTTTAGGGTTTGAATGGCTGGGAAATCAGTACCATAATATTGTCCTCACATTTGGCATGCACTTGGCCCCATATATCTTTAATCTCTTTGCAGAGGTACTCCACTGGATCTTGCAGCACAACATTCCAATGCATGTGTGCCACTACCTCAACAACTTCCCAGCCATTTTCCTGCTGGTCTCTCACCCTACACTCATCAACAGGGCCCTTGGCTGTGCACTCAAACTTGGTGACCAACTAGGCCTCACCTTTCAGCCCACAAAGATTGTAGGCCCCAACACAATGATCAAGTTCTTGGGGTTGGGACTTGACTCTGTTGCTATGGAGGTGTGCCTTCCACTGGATAAACTGGAGTACCTATGGGAGCTCACATCTTCATGGGCCTCTTGCCACCACACCACTCACCAGGAGCTGGAGCACAGGATTCCTTCAGTTTGTGTCCCAAGTCATTCCTGCAGCACACACATTCATACAGGCACTCTAGAACTTTGCTGCCTCTTTTTCTTCATCTCCTTTCATGTCACACCACATTCCCAAGTCGACATGGCTTGACATTGATTGGTGGTGCACTGTCACCCCAACATGGAATGGGGTCCACTTCATCTCTCCCAGCCACAGCATCATCAACATCTACACCGGTGCCAGCAGTGCAAAAGGCCCAGGGGGTCACTTTGGATTGGAGTGGTTTGCAGCCCATTGCCCATGCCACTTGTGCCGCAAACATATTCAAGTCAAAGAAATGTTCACAGT
The DNA here is from genome assembly GCA_017657295.1 of Termitomyces sp. DKA64. Taxonomy (NCBI): domain Eukaryota; kingdom Fungi; phylum Basidiomycota; class Agaricomycetes; order Agaricales; family Lyophyllaceae; genus Termitomyces; species Termitomyces sp. DKA64. The sequence continues at coordinate 26,284 of JAGGAV010007886.1, read as the reverse complement.
AATCTATTCCATTTTATGCTGGGGTGAGAGCTTCTGGGGTAGCCACATCATATTCCACATTGACAACAAGGCCATCTTCAATGCAATTTGGATCAAAATGATTCAGTCTGCAGCCATGATGAAATTTATCTGTCATCTGATCTCTTTAGCATGCAGACTGGATTTTTCTTTCTCTTCTGAGTGGCTCTCATCTTCTGCTAATTGCATTGCTGATGCCACTTCCTGTTTTTCTTTTCATTGCATGTTTTTGATCGCCCCTTGGCTCAATCAGAAACCAAGCTCAAAGTGCCTCCAGCTTGGTGGTATCAGCAAAATCAGCACCACCCCCAAACCATCACATTTTACCTTTGGCATGGGCTCACAGCAAACACTCGGTGCACCTACTCAACTGGTCAATGTCAATTCTTACTCCATGTTCAACTCAACAATCTCTACAACCCCAACAGCTCTATCCTGCCCACCTCCGAGCCTGCCATTCTCTCTTGGGTCACAAGCCTCAGCAGCCACATTCAGCCCAAGATGATCAAGGCTTACTTATCTGCGGTGCGCCTCCTCCATATTGACACTAACCTCTCATCCTTGGCCATTGAGTCCCCTCTTGTACAGTGCCCCATCCGGGGTATCAAGCACTACTATGGCAAGTGCAATTGTCACCCAGTCCAGCCAGTTACCCTCCCCATTCTCACTGCCGTCCTTGCCCAGCTCAACCCTGGAACCATCTCAGGACACAGCACCGTTTACACAGCATGCTGCCCCACATACTCAGGCCTTCTGCAAAGTGGCAAATTTACAGTTGGGAAAGGCAGCAAATTCAATGCTAGCCTTAACCTCTCACACAACTCAGTCCAGTTCCTGCCCAATTTTGACACTGCCACACACACCTGTCTTACCCTCCCCACATCAAAAACTAACCCATTCAGGAAAGGCATCACAGTTATCATCGCCGCAGCACCAGGCCGTCCAACCTGTCTCATTGCTGCACTCAAGGCACTCTTCAGAGAGCTCCCCTGCAACAGAAGTGACCCCCTCTTTGGGCAGCCAGATGGAGAGGCACTCTCCTATCAGTACTTCAGGATGCCTTATCCAAGGCTGGATTCAATCCTCACCTCTATGCCAGCCACAGTTTCCGCCACGGCACAGCCTCTGCAGCCGTGGCAGCAGGATATTCTGACTACAAAATACAACTCTTAGGGTGGTGGTGCAGGGACTCTTATAGGCTGTACATTGAGAATGATCCTGCAAGGATTCTTCACCTGTCTTCCCTCCTTCATATGGCCTGTACTCACCTTGCCCCTTTCAAGCCTCCGGTCCCTGCGGGACTACACTGCTCTGGCTTGAGTTTTCGGCCCCTCTCTCTCAGGAGGGGGCATACCGTATCACTAAATCAACAGCAGCATGTAAAGACTGTGGTCAAGCAATGCGGCATGACAGACTCAAAAGCTGCCTGCACCCCCATGGCGACTGGCATGAGGCTTACTGCCGAGGACCCTGAAAACAATGCCACCATAACTGAAATGGTAATTGGAGGGAAAAATGTGTCATATTCCAGCGTCGTAAGTTCGTTGATATAGAACTCAGATTCGATGGAAATGACGTAGGGATAGACATGACATAGGGATAGACATGTCCTTCCACGGATACTCCGATGCAAACTGGTCTGGGGATCCAGACACCTCTAGATCAATGTCAGGATATGTTTTTTGTCTCCGTTCGTGGAGCAATCAGTTGGGCTAGCAAGCATCAAACAACGGTTGCCCTCTCTTCAACTGAGCCAGAATACATCAGTCTGTGCTACGCGGGACAGACAACACTTGGCCTGGCTTCGAAGTTTCTTCGAAGACATCGGTTACACTCAAAAGGGGGTGTTGCCTTTACTGTGCGATAACCAGGCGGCCATAATCCTCATCAAAGAAGCTCAGTACCGATCCCGAACCAAGCACATAGAGCGAAAATATCACTATCTCCGAGACGACCTCGTTGCAAAGGAGGAAGCCCTCATACGCTACATACCAACCGAGGATATGGTGGCGGATATATTCACAAAGGCCTTGCCCTACGAAAAACATTGGAAGTTCACCAAAGCGATGGGGCTCCGCCTCCACACGAGTGGGAGTGTCAGAGATCGAACGCGTCGAGACGCGTATCCTGTTGTGTTATCACGTGTGCTCAGCTACACTGTTTCCTTAGATATGTTTTTTATTTACCTGCCCATACCTCAGTTTGTTCCACCACAACGTGCACGATACTGAGGTGTGTTGCCCATACGTTATTTACTACACTCATTACTTACACTACCGCTTAGCAATTACTTTTACCGTTTAGGTGATTAATACATTTTTTAGTTCGTTCCACTACAACGTGCACGATACTGAGCAATTACTTTTATTGTTTAGCTACCACGTATCTCAACCGCACGTTGACCTTTCACAGGGGGAACCGGTGCTCGAGAACTCTTAGGACTCAAAGAAATCTCATTTCTTTCCCGCAAAACGTGGCCCCCTTTCTCACTAAGTCTTTCATTTCATCAAGTTTTCTTTTGGAGTCTCGCTCTTTTTCTCCCTCTCTCGCTCTCGCCTCTCACGCCTCAATCAAAGCCTCGAATTAACAACAACCCCAAGTCAGTCAATCAGTCAACAAAACAGATCACATGACAGCAAAAAGACATTTTTCTCACACATAGTCCGTTGCACAGAAAAACCTCGATCTATTCTAGATCTCGGAACTGTTCTAACCAAACAAGTAATGCCTAACACAGCACAAAACGATTCAGTAACAGTTCTTCGACGGTTTCATTGTCAATCGCCATGTCGCCCTACCGGTTGACATGGCCGGTGAATACTTGTATCACCTAGCCTTAAAAATAATTATAGTACATGGACACGTGCTGTTTGGAGACGGTGTACTCCGACACGATGCACAGTGACGAGATGAAGTTCCGGGGTGCTGTGCCAAAGTACAGGACCAGGGATGTGTTCTGCGGTCTAAACGTTCGGAGGACCCGAGAGCTGAGGCACATTACGATCATTGTGATCATTGGCAGCTGTGACGCGGACAGTACATCAAGGCGGTTACTGGTAACCATCCATCTCTGTGTACGACTAGTGGTAGTAAGTATTAGTCCGCAGTCATTGAACGAAAATCAGCAGGCTTAGCAAGTTGAAGGACTCTGAGAAGCGGAGATGGAGCAAGAAAGAAACCTGTTTTGTCCGATGATGGTGTAGTTATAATGCACATCTGATGAATTCACACAGTCAACAGTCAATGATGTAGAAAAGGAGTGGAATCTTACTGACAGATTTGCCGCAGATCGCTCTCCCTGTAAACTCTTTCGTCGTCGTCGTGCGCATTGTCGGCCTCGGCATCGACATCAATGCCCACACTCTCCTCGTTCATCACCTACCGCCCCAAGCGCAGCCGCGACAAGCCCAAGGTCCAAGTCACAAGCTCTCCGTTTCGGAGTCTCTACCCGGCAACGGCAGCAGCAACATTGACGTCGGCGTCGGCGTCGACGTACCACCACCACCACCCCTACGCATCGCCCGTCATCGACATCAATAATTTGAGACAGCTAGAGGGGGATGCGAGCCCCAGTCGTGGTGCCAATGATGTCGATGAGGTGCAACAGGAACAGGAACACGGACCATATTATAATACCGCGAACACGCCGCGGGTCACGGTTAATGTGCCGTTGGACCCTGAGCCGTTGACAGACTGGTTCCGGATGTTGAGGTCGAGCGAGGCGTTGACGCTTGATGCGAAGCCCAAGTTGAATGAGGTCAGTAGTGGGTATTATGCGGAGCAGACGAGGAGTGTCGAGGACGGCAAGGACGACGCTGACGATGTGCTTGCGCGTATGAATGTACGTCCTCCACTGCCGCTGCCGTTGTCGTTGCTGACGAGCACGCAGGCATCTGGCTCTACAGGCGACCGCCAAACTGTACGTCGTCCGTGGCTCAGTAAGTATTTCCACTAAAAATGTCTACAGGACCCCCGACAACCGTCATCCAGGAAAGCCGTCCCAACGCCCATCGAAATACCCAAATCTTCCGGTCCCAACGCCGCCAGCAGCGGCAAAGCGCAACTCATATCCTCGCGGCCGACGTCCCAGACGTCCTCGCCAGACACAGTATCCTCTGCCGTCTCCGGCGCTACGTTTGCTCGTGCACTCATGCACAACACCTTCGTTCTCTCTGGCTCGGGACGCGATTCGCGTTACCGCAGTGGAGGGTCGACGCTCACGCGGACGGACTCGGCTACGCTGCCAAAGAGCGAGTTCAGTCCCAATACTAACAGCTGGAGCTCGAGTGGGTCGGCACCGTTTTTGCCTGGCCATGGTGTACCCCCCGTCCCCGGCAATGCGGAAAAGGTCTATGTACCTCCGCAGACGCGGCGAACGTCTGGCACCAGTGAGCGTGTACGACGATCCCCGGAGGAGAATGGGCACGAGCACAAACTCCATGCACCATTGGCACAACCAAATTCACCTTCTCTCGAGTCCATAATTGCCATGGCCCTCTCAGAACGACTTCCCAGCCCCAGCTCTCATTCTCATACAATACACAACCTTAATTCCCCCTCCGCCTCCCCACCCCTTTTCTCCCCTCCCTCCTCTGCCAAAGAACTCGAAAACGTATTAGACTACTACTCCTTCGCCGACACCCCTGCGCCCACCCTGCCGGATCCCGACGAACAGAGGGTATTCCGTCCGCCGTTCTCGCCCATCATCGAGGAAAGCGCGTCGCAATTGAGTCCGCCGACGCCGTACGGAAGGGATGGGTCCGTGGCAGGGGTTAGGTCGCCGGAGGTCGTCAAGAGCGCAACTTTACCTTCGTCTTCGAGTTCGGCTTCGGGTGCAAAGAGAAATGTTGGCCCGGGCCCAGGAAGGTTCTTCTTGGGATCTTCAACGAGCGCTTTAGCAGGCGGTGGTATGTCCTTGCATTTATCACGCACTCCTATTAAATCCTATACTAAAATAACCCCCCGCAGCACGCGTAGACTGGTCAATCCGACCCGCATCCGCGTCCTCGTCTACCCCACGCAGGGATTCTTCCGCCTCACCATCACTGTCGATACCCACACGCCTCGCTACACCGGCGCTCTTGCCCATCGGCACAGGTTGCTCGCGGTCGGCGCCCGGTTCGTCCGTAGCTTCGGGTACGTCGCCACAACGTCCTACGTCCAAGTCGCCTACACCCTCTACCTCTACAACGAATTCGACTGCGACTTCGACGACTGTGTCTACACCACATCCGCCCTCACATGCGCACGCGCACACGCATCCGTCCCGCCCTTCTGTGACTTCTATCCCAGAAAGCGTAACGAACAGCGTCATCTCGATCTCTATAATACCCACACACTCTATCCATCCTCCTCCCCTCGCTTTCCCCGGCAGCTCGAACCCCCTCACCTCGGGTCCCACCCCGAACTCGACCCCGAGTCAGAAAAGTAAACAAACCCCGACACTCGCGATGAACCCGCCGCGCACTCGTACACGGAACCGCGCAGGGAGCGTGCCGAGCCCGGTCACGGTCCTGAGGGGTGGGAGTGGGGTGAGGTATGGTCTGGACCCGAATGGGAGAGGGGTAGATCTGCCGGGGAGTGGTGGTGCGGATGGACAGAGAGGGGGCGGTGAGGAGGGGGTGAAGGGTATGGAAAGTGGGAAAGGTGCGAATGTGGATGCGGGCGGGGACAGGGACGGGAGCAGGGACAGGGACGAGGAGACAGAAGACAATAACAAGCAAGACCTCGATCTCGCGCAAGAACAAAAAGACCGAAGCCACGACATCGCAGGCACCGGCACCCTCAGATCCCAACAAACCTTCCCCGAGACACCCACCGCGTTCTCACCCACGCCCACCGCTTCCCCGTTCACCTCCTCGCCCACTCCCTTGACCTCCTTCTCTCCTTCGCACTACAGCGTCTCTACCTCCACTTCCACCTCCGCCGCCCCAGGCACACGTATAGGCATAGGTGAGTATCCGATGGTTGTACCGTATACCCCCGCGTCGGCGGCATCAGCATTTGGCACCCAGCAGCAGGACCGGATCTTGTTGGCGCGGGCGGCGACGAGTACACAGTCTCTGAGGGCGTGGAAGTCAGAATTGAAAGGAGTTAGGCATTCGAAGCAAGGGAGTCTGGGGAGGGTGGCGGGGCTGGGGAACGAACAGGTGGGAGGGCTAGGGGAGGCATCGGAGTTGCAGAGAGGGGAGCAGGGGGTGGTGGAGGAGGAAATGACAGAAAAGAAAGAAGAGAAGGAACAAGAAAAAGAACAAGAAAACGATGCTGAAGCTCCCCCACCGCCCGTACCCCCCATATTTCACCCCACCACCGACCAAAACCAATCTTTATCAAACTCCGTCCCCGAAGAGAAAGAAGAGGATAAAGAAAATCCCCTCCTCCATGCCTCTGTATTGGAGTCACACAAACCCCTATCCATATCCACTTCGATCTCAAGCTCAAACTCACGCGCGTCCCCGTCCCAACCAGGACCCGGACCTGGACCCCCACCTTCGGCCCCTCTCCCCGATACGCCCTCGCCCTCTACTACCGTTTTGTACGTTCCCTTTGCTTACCCCTCGCACGCCATATATCCGTATACCCCATCCCAATCGCCACCGCCACCGCCACCGCCACTGCCCAGGCCCATCCTGGGTACAGTCAACCTTCCCCACGTCTCGCCGTCGTCACAGACGAAAGGGTTTGAATCGGATCCTGTCATCGTACAATCTATTGCGCCGACTAGTATAAAGAGTACGGTGCCTCATGGCATGGAGGATCGACCGTTGTCCGGATATGAACACAGCCAAAGCCAGAGTGGGAGCGGGGGTGGGCGAATGGACAGGGATGATAGTCATGCTGATGGGTCCAGAGAGGGAGAGAGTGTCATGCCGTTTTCGAGAGATGGCATTGTGAGGAAGGTACCCCCCATGCCGACGCGGGCTCCACCTGCTCCGCCCGCACCTGCACCTACCTCGACGCCCCAGCCCCAACCGCAACTACTCGTCGTCCCACCTCCACCGCTCCTCACTGCTCAACCACTTCGAGAATTCACCATCCCACCTCCCTTAATACTACCAGAGGTCCCGTCCCCACCGCCTCTCAACCACCCCTCCACGCCTCAATCGGCACACCCCTCCTCCCCCGCCGTGACCCGCGCGGACACCCTCACCGTCACCGGCACCGCCACGCCCGTCTCCGCCACGCTCGCCACCGCGGGCACCCCCTCCTTCGTTCCAGCTTCAACTCCAGTCTCCCCAAGTTCCATGTGGCGCCCTGGAATGATCAATCCCCCGCACCCACGCCTCCCGCTCCCGTCCGCCCTGACGTCCGCATCCTCCCTCTATTCATCTTACGAGACTTTGTCGCCGCCTTCATACGATGCTGTGATGAGCTCTGATAGGCCGGCAGGGGAGGTCATTACGCCTGGAAGAAGTCACGACTCAAATCACAGGTTTGCGCAGTTGAATGTGCGTACGCCACCGCCTGCTAATGTTGAGTTTGTGGCGAATGTGGGGTCATCGGATCGCAGTACAGGCACGCAGCATCCGATGGGTCATGGACAAGGTGGACCGAGGCGGAGGACACGACCGCCGTTTCCTGTTGGGCCCCGTAAACTGATCACTACGAGGGAACGTGGAGGGTCTGTGTCGTCTGTCAATAGTCAACAACCGCAACCACAGACGCCACCGACACCGCCACAACCCCCACAACCACAACGATCGATCCCGCCTGCCCGACTGCCTAGACAGCCCTCGGCGCCTCTACCGTCTCCGCAGTTCATGACTACGGCCCCCAAGTGGCGCGGATTAACATTGGAAATGGCTAAATGGACATTCACGTCGCAGCAGCTGCAGAGTATCGTGTCTCGTGCCATACGGCAGTCATCTGAGGCGTCGGGTATCAGGTTGCTGCAGCTCGAGACGGTGGAGACGGAAATTCCAGAGGAGATGGACCGGCTTGAGAGTCTTCGCACGGACACGATGACAAAGTACAAGGCTCTCGCTGAGAGGCGCGCGAATTTACTCGAGACGATGCTCGGAGCGGTTGATACACATGAACCGGATGTGGCGTTTAGGCAATTGGAGGAGCTAAAGGAGATTAGTGGTAGTCTTGACAAGACCACGGAGGATCTGCATAGCCTTGATGAGCAGCTCGCGCAGCTTGGACAGTTGACGCAGGCACATTCAAACAGTGCATTGGCAATGGCACTGAGGAAACTGAATGAGAGCTTTTTGAAGCAGTTTGCAGAGGCGCAGAACTTGAGGCAGAAGGTTGAGGGGATGCAGACGGAGCTGGATGAGGCGTGGAAGCATGCTGCGGAAGTTGCTACGGACTACGATGACCTAAAGTCTGGCAAAATCGAGAGTCCGGATGCAGAGAATCGATTTGAGAGAGTCATGGCCGTACGCAAGTCGAGCACTAGAGCTGCGAGGGCTGGTTTGCGGTCTGCGACTAGCGTCCGGTCGAACCATCGGGATCGGCCGTCGACAGGGAACAATGTGAGAGGTCTAAGTGCTAATATGCCCTCCAGTGCCAGAACGACATACGTGGGCGATCCGCCTCCTATGCCGCCCATCCCGCGTCATCGACCCGGCGAAATCAAGACCAATCTACCGTTGAGGAGCTCGGTCCTCACAGTACGTCCTCCGACTCCAAGTATATATGTGGTCCTTGACCTTCTCATATAGGGAGTTTCTACCGAGTCGTCAACACCGAATTCAGACATAAGAGCCCTGCAGCGTGCACAGGATGAACTATACGATATGCTAGGCATCCCCGTAGACGAGCGTTCTCGGCGGTCACGGTCCGTCATCGGCCTGTCTAGAGATTCAGAGCCCCAGCAGCACGTCACCTCGCCATCTCATCAGAATCATGATGTACCACCGAATACGGGGCGAAGCGCCTCCCTCCCCCCAAGCGCATCTCCACTACCTGATCCCTATTATTTGACGGCGAACGCGAGTATTATGTGGGCTTCAGACAGAGCGGGCTGGTTTTGAGCCCTCTCATGAGCCTTTCCCATCTTAATCTTAGATACCTGATTCAATGGCTTCGATCAAATTTGGCATGCCCCCATTTCTTGTTTTTTTTTTGTATACCCGTCTTCGCTCCTTTACTCATCTCGCTGAAGTATGTACATGGCCGCGCGAGCCAGCATCAGATACCTGCGTAAATGCTGTTATCCCTTTTGTAATTTGTCATTACATTGACACGACACGACAACGAGAAAGCATACTGAGGAAAACTAAAATAAGATTAATTAGAACAGTGTGTTCGGGTATCCTCCAGACTATCATTAATGCCGTACACGCTTCTTCAAACGTATTTGTATTTCTCCTTCCTCCGGAGGCGTTGGGTGAGGCGCAGTATCGGGAAGTTGCTCACTCAGAGCAGCCTCCGGTACTTGCATCTCTTCGTCTTCGTCGTCTGTCCGCACACGTTTGCGGGATAGTTTGGGGGTTTCGACCCCGTTAGCAGAAGGTTCAGCAGCGTCGTCATGAGCCACTTTTGTACCTGTTGTTTGGGCAACATGGTCATCGTCAGCCTCTAGTGTTGGCTGCTCAGCGGGTTTGCCATATGCCTTGGGCCGCGGTCGGGCTTTGGGTGTTGTAGGATCTGCTCCCTCATCCATAGTCTCATCAGCGGTGTGTTCTTCTTCCTCTTGAGGTTCAGCCGTTGATGCACGAGTTTTGCGTTTCGGTCGTGGTCGAGGACGGGGTTGTACTGATGGCTCGTGCGGCTCGTTTTCAGCCGCCATTTCTCCATCGGTGCCTTCCTCATCAGTTGTCATACCACCAGCGGCCTTTTTGTCTCTCGCCTTGCGTCCGCCGGTCACACCTGTAAACTATGATAAGGATTGCCTTTCAAACGTTAATGAAATGCAACTTGCCCTTTTCTTTGGACATGGCAGTTGCCAAGCGCTTCTCATACACTCTTTGAGGTTCCCATACTTTAGAGGTAGCTGATACCTCAAGCTTAGCCTGGTCCAGTACTTGGTCCATGTGCGCTTTTCTGCGACATCTCATGTTAGGACATATATATGAATCACACTAATAACCTACATTTTCAATGCATCTCTGCTCGGAATCACTCCGAGCAGAGGAATGAGTACCTTGAAGAACAGAACAGCCAACTTAATTGACTTCTTGTTCTTGTTGCTCTCGTAAACCGTTAGGCGTTTGACAATCCACGACACTAGGTCCGTGTGGATTTGAACCACGAACTGACTGCCCAGACGGCGAATAATTGACAACTGGCTTCCACGTACGACAAAACACGTCACAAGGAGTTTTGCCAGTTGTACGGAGCTAGTATCATCATCAACAACACCGTCAAGTAATAGGGTATATGACTGTAGAGCAAGGTGAGTTAAGAGAAGGCATAACCAAATCCTGCAACTCACCTCTTTCAAAGCCTGGGTGATGATATCTACGACGACATCACCATGTTCGTTCATCATTCCTTCCTCCCGGAGGACGTCTACCAGTACCTTGGAACAGGCATCGAAGGCAGGGCCTAACCTGCCGTAGTGAGCAAGGAGCACGGAACCATGGCGTATATGTATAGCCCCGGCACGTATTGCTCGCAGAAATGTCGACATGACATCGATGAAGAAATACTCTTCTTCTAATTGAGCTCGAGAAGAGAGATCAACTATCCAAGACCAGGAACGTCGATATATGTGGATCAATGACAAGAAAGGAAAACATACTTTCGACCTCACGCTTCTTGCCTTTCGAGGGCTTAGCAGTACCATTAGCATCTTCCGCGGGCTGCTCATCGTCACTCTCATCGCCACTTTGGTTCTGATCTTGTTCGCTGTTGTTACCACCAGTCGAACCAAGAGTATCGGCGTATCGTTCAATCTCGGCTTGTACATATCCCGCACAACGGTATTGCACCTCATCGTCCAGAGTCATTGAGATGGATGCCATGGGCGACGGATTTCCATTTGCATCGTAGGTTGGCCCGGGGGCGAACAAAACATGAAGATCGAGCAAGTTTTTGAATGCCTTGATGTTAATTTATTTGAACATCAAATTTGGGATTTAAATACAGAAAGAAACGCTCACCGCCCTCTTGACATTATCAACTGTATTTGACTGAGTGCCAACTGCATATTCCACTAGTTTCTCAAGGAGCGTCTCGCGTTGTATGACTAGACCTTCCTGGAAACGGACGTCGTCCGCAGTGGGCTCTGCCTCATGTGCAAGGCTTTTGCCCTTCCACATCAGGTGCAATGTGAGAACTTGAAGTGCCTGCTCGATCATCTAGAGGACAAAGCGTGAAGTGAAAAATAGGCAAAATTCAATTTTGATAGATCTCACCATCGCCTCGTCCTTGTATCCTAATCTCCCTCGTTCGATGAGAGCATTGAGAATATCCCAAGCACTACTCTGTTTCCCCCCCTCATCCTCTTCAATCCATGTTGTCATATTTCGGCTTCCAAAGAGTATTGCTAGCCGTGTACAGAGCGCGCTCAATGCCAATACCTCATCTTCGCTAAACGATGCCACCTCGATTTCATCGCGTCCAGCAACGGTATCACGAAGACTCGTTGACAGCTCATCTTCTAATTCGAGCATCTTTGTGCTGTTAGTATTTGATAAGCTGGTGGCATCCATAAAATGACGTATCGCGGCGATGGCGTGTGTGAGCACGTTGATTGATGAGTGTGATAAAAATTGCTTTGTCACGTCGTCCCAGAGACTGGCATATCCCTGGAGATCATTGGAAGAATTTAGCATTGAGACTGTGGTTGGCATATTACAGAAGACGAACGGTGATCATTCGCATCTCCAGATACAGATCCAGATTCATTATTGTGGGGATTTGTAGAACATCAGCAATACGGTTCTGGTCAGTTTGATATTTGATGAAGAGTCGGGGAAGTCCTTTGATCAGTTCACGGGTTATATCATTTATCACATTTTCATCTTCGCCCTAAACAACCCCGATTTCCAAGGAGTTCCCAAAAGACGATCAATGGAAAATTACTCACCTTTTTTCCACCAGCAGCTTCTGCCTTCGCTCTTCGAAGCGATGTCACCAAGACCTCAAGTAACATAGACTCTTCGAGATCATCCAATCGCCACGCCTCATCCACAACCGAATCTGGCGTGGCAACCTTCCCATTTGGTCGCCCCTTCAACCGTCTCGACGACTCCGCTCCCGACACCTGCGATTCCACGTCCTCAGCCGCCGAATGATCAAGCAACAACAAATCCAACAACACTTTCCACTCCCGTACTGCGTCCACCTCCTCCCATAGAGCCTCCACAGCAAGCGCCGTGCGCCCTTTGTGATCCATCGCAACGAGCGCAGCGACCTCCCGCCGTTTGCGAAATTGAGTAGTCGCAACGTCCTCCCCATCCGCCTCGCTGACATCCTCATCTTCATCGCCAATCATCTTGTCTAGGGTCTTACACCATTTGACCAGTAGTACGGCCAGGGCTTTAAAACCTGCACGCTCGCGGTCCTCGTCTCTTGATTTGTTCTTACCCACTAGTCGTTCGTCGACTGCTTCCTCCCAAACGCCTCTGACGAACTGGCTAACGGCCTTCCGGACTTTTGCTTCCTCATCAAATACTAAGAGACAGAGCTTGTCACGTTCTTCATCTTCAAGAAGTGAATGCCCGTCAATCGCTCCGAGAACCTGGATGACCGCGACACGAATTAGGATCTCAGTGTCACTGGTAGCCATTTCAATCAGCCGAGGCTTGAAGCGTTCCGTGAAGTGGTTCAGAGAGCCGATGTAATCACGCTGCTCATATACACCAGTAAGAGATTTCACAGCCTCGAGACGAACGTGGGTGTTCGAGTCTGATAGGACCCAACCGACGTAGCGCAGATATGAGGCGTCCAGAAAGTGACCGGGATATTTCTTAAACCATAAGCCGATGGCATGAACACATTCTGCGCGAATATTGGGGTCGAGGTCGCGATAACGGTGCACGAAGACTCTGAGTACTACGGTCAGCCTTGTCAAGTACATGGGATTTTTTGGTGCTACTTACCCATCGACAAACTCCTTCAAAAACTCGGCTAGCTTCGTCCGACGTTTCCTTATTTCGTGTGCTTTGGCTTCTAGCTCCTTATCCCGGGCGCCACTTCCCTTATTGGTAGACTTTCGCTTTTTCTCTCCCTCGCGCTGACGGCCGACAACCTCTGCTTCTTTCTCAACAGCTGCTGCAACATCACAAAGTGCAGTCTCGACTTCGAGGGCTACTACGGTGGCTGTATGTCTGAAACTTCGAATCTGAGAGGAGGACATAGCAATGACCCATGTTTGTAGAGTTTGCATTAGGTCGGAGGTATATAAAGCTCCGAGGTCAGCAGAGGAAGCGACAAGTCGTTCAATAAATTCAGAAATAGATTTGCGAAATTTTTTGAAGACCGGTAATTTGGATGTTAGAGGGTATACTGGGGAATTGTCCTAGATTGAGAGTATTAACAGCCAAGTCCTTCATAGGGAAAATTTGGACATGCCTGCTTCAAGCCTTCGGTGAAATTGTCAAGGGCATCCACAACTCCGTCATAGTCAACGGCCTCATCAGCGTTAACTGAGTCGTTGCACCCACATGCGCGAAGAATGAGGTTTATAAGCTCCGCGAGGGCAGCACCAGGTGATTGTTCAAGAGACTCCAAAAAATCCTCTGCAGTTGACTGCAACGCAGCTGAGGGGTTCATGATAGCATCTATATCAAGAAAATTTAGCCTAGATCATCTCAAATAGCTTTGACACATACTAAAAAGTGGGTTATCAGCTGTAATTTTCGTGTCTTTCGCGACTCGAGCAGCATCGTACGCGTCGCCCCCTTCCTTAGCCTTCTTCCCTCTTTTCGTTGTGGTGGACTTTACACCTTTTTCCCTTGCAGCCTTCGCGACACGTGGCCTCTTCGTAGGGGGAAGACCCTTGGCCTTAGGTACCGATGTTTTACTCTGCGCCTTCTTTGCTGGTGTTTTGGACTTTGTGGCGCGATAATCTTCCTCTTCTTCGTCGGCATCGCTGTCTTCATCTTCTTCATCCACATCATCGTTTCTAGTATCTCGTCCCTCTGCTTCATTCCCTTCGTCGTCGCTGTCGTGACGTTTACGCTTGCCCTTGCCAGATTGACTCACAACTTGATTCTAGGCGTCAAATTGTTTCTATGCGGCTTTCAGAGGTCCCATACCTGGTGTGAACAGCTTCGCGGGCCTCCTTTCTCGCTGAGAGCGACGTGGTGCAGAAGGCGTAGCGGGACTCTCGGACGCCATGGTCGTCGCGTCGCGTCAAGATTGCTGTGCAAACAACTCGAAACAAGACATCCCCTTGTTCACACACCATGACAATCGGATTTCTTTGTTCAAGAATCTACTCTGGGTACCAGTGAGCAGCTTCCGCCGTGAAAGCAGTAAACCCCCAGGCATGTATTACCGGATAATGGCAGATAACCTTGTTGCTTACTGTGACGATGGTTGAATCATAGATAATCGAAGCGGTAGCTCTGCTAAGAATCTGGATACGATGACCGACTCTGGCGTAATACACTCCTCGACGCGGACACTAGCAGGCTTCAGAATACATGTGCACCAGTATCAGCCCACCAAACGGCCCATTGAAGACAGATATTCTATTTCGATTAATGAATCCCAAAATAGATTACTCTTTGGTATCTACGACGGTATGATACAGCTCTCGTGATAATTCTACATGCTGCCAATTATCGCGTTCATTTTTTCTGTCTTGATAATCTAGGCCATGGGGGCTCGGCGACTGCGGAGTACGTCAGTGCCATTCTTCCTTCTACGATCCTCGCGCACACGCCCGCGGAACATGCTCGCCTCTTCCAAGACACCGACACTAACATGATCCAGCAATTTGTAAAGGATCAATCATTCCTCGGAACTAAATCCAAGGGCTGGGTACGGAACGCGCAGCTTGTGAAGTGCGGATGCACAGCCTTGATCATTGACATTAATATCAATACACTGACCGCTTCGTTTGCAAATGCGGGCGATTGTCGAGCCGTAGTTTTTGACTTGAAGCAGCAAAATGGAAAGTTGCAGCAAACGGAGGATTTGAATGCCAAGACACCTTCGGAAAGAGAACGTCTATTGCGCGAGCACCCTGGCGAGGACTCCGTGATCGTCGGGGGTCGTCTATTTGGCCGTATCATGAGCACCAGAGGTTATTACCCCTTTCTACCACTCTCTTGATGATAGTTAACGTGTTGACCAGGCTTCGGAGACGCCTACTACAAATTGCCACTTGGTCCCATCAGCAACTGGCAGCATAAGCGTTATATCTCTGCGCTCTCATCCGTTGAAGATCGCGGAAAAGTTACCATGTCAGAACAATATACATCCATGTTCCACCACTACCGTACACCCCCGTATCTCACTGCCATACCCGTGGTAGGGACGTTCCGGCTGTCGTCGGGTGGTTTCGTGATCATGGCTACTGATGGTCTATGGGACTGTGTATCTAGTGAGGTGGCCGTGGAGATAGTACGTCGAGGTGTGGGACAGGGTGTCGACAATCTCGCTGAGTATCTGTTGAACGTTGTGAAGGCTATCAAGAGCCCTGGAGACGATGTCACGATCGTTTTGCTTCAAGTTCCATAGGACTTTGTTGCGACAACGGCTCGATCACCTTCTGGAGTCTATCGCCCCTACGCCTCTCCCCTTCCTGTTTGCTCGCCCCTATGTATGGTACTGCTTTACCTCAAGATCACAAGCCCAAATCTAGTGCAACTTCGGGACCGAGCAATTGTCTGGATCTGACTGCCGGTCTGATACCCCTTTCTTACTTACACACACATAACAGTATGTACCCAAGCTCTATAGAATCGCGGAAATTTACTTGTCCGAATGAAAAAATTGTGTCTTTGATTGCAGGTACGACTCAGGGTGACGGGTGTACAAAATCTTTTCCGAGTATATGTATCATCAGTCTGCGCAATGCCGTGTGGAACCCTTCCATTAAAATGTCATCGTGGCAACTTTATATTACTTTATAAAAATTCAGTTCGACGGATGATATAACTTCTCCGCTGTCATTGCAAAAACTGTGTTATTGAAAAAAAAAACGATATGGAGTGAATGATTAATGGCCTATGGCTTTGACTCGATGATATCATTCCAAAACCGTCATTGCACTCTCCGCTGTCTTCGCAGAAAAGAGTAAGAACAGAATTAAGCTTCGAGGATTCTGTGATCCGTTGGTGTCCCTGTCAAGAATAAGGACCCTGACCATACTATGGGTAGCAAGATGTAAATCTGTAGGAAGGAACGATGCTAGCGAGATGGAGAAACATCGCGTAGTCTTTCCCTGTCTGAAACTCGATATCAACTCGGACTCATCGACTGCTGGTTGCCTCGAGGCTTCGAGAATCAAGGTAATCGCTATCTTCTGAAGGTTTATAACAATTTTCCTAAGGTGAAATGATCACTGGATTGGGAACGAACTACATGGAAACTGGCGTTGATCATCTATCATCATCAAATCCCAGCCAACTCCCGCATCGTAGTGAAGGTTTGTCTGATATAAGAGAAATATAGCTGTCCATACACATCCCCAAGCCAGAGAGCGGAGCTGTAGGATGAGATCTACAAGAGTTGAGTGATTTTCAGGCATGATCGGGTTTCCAACGACGAGGATGCAAAGACGGACTGAATGATACCGTATCTGACACGAATATGCATACATAGTGACCTCTGCTCCTTGACTGTTCCTGGCAGGTCCGGCGGCCAGATCGAAAGGCAGCCGAAATGAGGGATATTTGTATGTGATGTCCAGACGTCTCGCTTCTTGACTGGAGATATGAAGGCACATGGAGTAGGGCGAGATCACTTTTGTTGGTCTGGGTCATCATGAAATGGACTGGCAAGTCGTAACATCAACACTGTCAGGGAAAATCACATAGGAGCGACGACAGAGTGCTCATGGAAAGAGTCTATTAATATTGGGTTGATATTGGGATCCTGAAGAGATTAAAAAGTGCCAGTTCAAAGAGATAGATTCATCTTGTTGGTGAGAGCGTAGGTCCTGGTGTGATGAAGATCCTGCGGCGGCGGACGTGATCAAAAAAAAAAGAAATTAATTTCCTGCCTGCACAGCCATTATCAACGATCATTTTCATAATACCACGAAGGGCGCAACTTTCCCCGGTCAAGAAAAAAGAGTTGCTGTTACTCTTACGTACTGGAGTAAGTATACTTCGGAATGACCATCCATATCCGTATCATCTCAACCTCCAAATCCATATGCATCGGCAAATACCTATAAGTAGCCATGTCGGCTGGTGAGGCCCAGCCATTCCCTTCAGCCTTTCTTTATGGCTTCTCCCTCAGTGAAAAAGACCAATATCATGTACGCCGACACTCTGCGGTCGATAAACTCCCTGGATGTAAAGGCAGACCTCGACAGCGCGTCTGAGCAGCTCGCCTGGACTGCCGTCCGTCTTATGGAGAATTTCGACCACATTGCAAAGCAACTTCATACTATCGATATGCTCGGTTCTACACCACCCTTCAAGCCACAATGGAATTCGCTGCGCAAGGTACTCGATATTGTCGTGTGCTTGTGTCGTGTCACCATAATTAGCCCTTAGGACTTCAAAGATCTTCTCTGGAATTTCCGTAATAACGCAGGGTTCATTTCCGAGCGCCTCAAGAGTGAGTTGTTGTGAGTCGAAAGATCTACGCTTGGCATTAATTGCTTGTTCGACAGTGTTCCATACAATGGTTCTTCCTTTGTCGGCGCGTAACTCCACGTCTAGTCGTTCACATGACGAGAAACTCCAGGTACTTGGTTCATTCATGAGTGTATGTCAACGTCTATCTCGAGCTCAAATGCTGAGTACAGACTCTGCTTAGATCTCGGCTGACCATGCTGCACTCACGCGTACTCTTGTGGGAAGCGCAATGAAGTTCAACAACTCACTAAACACTTTCCACACGGAATTTCTGAAGTTTGTCAACCACGGTGCGTCAGGAGGTCAGCGAGAACTACGAGAGCTTGCACACAAGCTCACCGACCTCGAAGGCAGCATTCGACAGTACGTCCTGTTCCTTCACTTATGAACCCACGCCAACCAGAATCAATCAGGGTGTGTACGGCGGTAAGATCCATTGTCTTGATAAAGTGGATAGTGACCGGTGACCACTTATCACGCAGAATGCGAAATACACAGGCTTGGATGTGACCCATTTTGCCTTGTCCATATACCGAAGCTGCGGATCATCGAAGCGAAAATCATCCCGGTCGAGAACATCGTATCAGCAACTGGTGACAAATATGATCAACAATGATAAACGACGGACTGAACTCTATCACAGGCCCTCGACACCCCCGATCTTGCATCCCTTGGCCGATTGTATGAGCAACTTGATCGTACGTTGTTTGCCTTTTCTTTGTATGAGAGTACATACGATACCAACATTTTTAGTCGTTCGAAATGAAGTTGCACATGCGCAGTACACAGCCCAGGTCTGTCACCGAAAGACAGATACACTTAGTAGTGCCCAGACGATGATGTCGTCACTTGTATGCGATGAAATGATCTCCATCGAGTCAGGCCTCGGCCTATTTTTGTCCATCTGGTCAAGGCTTCATGTAGACTGCACTGACATACTTCATTGGATCCAAAATCCCCGAAGCATTACCGTACGTAGCATTCATCATTCATTTAATATAACGTTGCTCAGTTTCAACACAGGAGACACCTGCTGTGATCATTGGCCTGATGGATGAAAATTGTACACTCTACGCAACGGTGGCAGATGCACTTCACA
Source organism: Termitomyces sp. DKA64 (assembly GCA_017657295.1). Taxonomy (NCBI): domain Eukaryota; kingdom Fungi; phylum Basidiomycota; class Agaricomycetes; order Agaricales; family Lyophyllaceae; genus Termitomyces; species Termitomyces sp. DKA64. The sequence goes on along the minus strand of JAGGAV010007886.1, from coordinate 7,507 downwards.
CTCTTTCGATAGGAATTGATCAATCCCATTTTGCCAATGCGTAAATAACGTTGATACCCATGCATTTTGAATCTGACAAGGTTACATGTTCTGTTGTCCGGTGAAGTATCACCCTTATAGTACTTAGATGTTCTATTGCTATTTTCCATCACAACATAATAATTGGCATTGACGACCTGATTTTCTAGTGGTGAAGGTGCTTTCCTATTACTTAAAGGTCTAGTTACATGAGAATCATATGTCTGTCCCCTACATTACTGCTAACATGCTGTCCCTCCTTATATCCATTTTGGTTCTGCACTGGTTCCCCTTCACTTAGTCATTGTCAGTAAGGACCTAACTGAAACTCCCCATGCCAGATTCTTCCACATCCATGAGATCTGGCATTGCCTGCTGTGGCATGCTTGACCCCATAAACCCTATGAAGTTTTGGTACAAGTGGAGCTCACTGATCTTTGTGCCAAGGTATGCTTCCATGTTGTTTTTAAATTTATGAAATTTGTGTAATGCTTCACTTTTCTTTTTCATGAGATAGACTTGTGGAAAATTGTCATATTGTGAGGTAACACTCAACACTGTGGGATAGGAGTATCCCACAATGCAAGAGCTAAGAGACAAGTGAGTGGTGAGCAAGTGCTAACACAGGCAAGTGGCTGGCAAGGGTCAAAGCAAGGTGAAGAAGGAGTCAGATGACACTAGGGAGCTCACAATTGATCAAGTGGATAGACCTGGTAGATGCTGCTATTGATTGGTTGAAGGATATTCTATCCTTGTGACCTGCTTATATACTACATCCATGGCTATGCTATAACTAATACTGTATGTAGTAAGCAGCCTGGGTATGCTAAGCAATGAGTAATCAATACAATGAAAGGAGATATAGAGTCTGGTGTCTATGGCAGGTGACTACTAGGTGATGGGAGAAGAGTAGGGAAAGATGGGCAGCCAGTCCAGTATGTTCATTGTCCCCTTACACATATCCATCAATGAATCATATCCAGTACTGGGTTCTATGACAATCTGCTGATTTGATAGGTCCACCAAGACCTGAATGCATGATTTGAAATGGATAGGTTACCTTTTGGCCCTTACAAGAGTTTCTTTGACTTTGCAAGGATGCAGGTCTCACAGAACTTTGGCTTTCCTGTAGTCTTATCAATCCTTTCAATGTGGCTGTCATTTACCATCTATACCAGCCAGTTGGGCAAGATGTGGGCAGGGCATCAGTGAAGTATGTTTATGCCAATTGTGGTATGCACATGTGTGACAGGGATGATATTAAAATGGTAGAAGTCATTTTTGTGGCACCCAGTCAGCCACATATGTTTTGCCCTTTTTCTGTTTTGACTTTGCAGGGTTCCCCTTTGAAAACAGCATAATAGCCTGCTTTATCAAGTTGGCACACAAAGATCAGGGTTGATCAAAATGATGGTATGTAGAGCACATCTTCTAGCTCCATTGCTGTTATTGACCTATTTACATTGCACTGAAGGGATATAGTGCCAATACCCATACCATGAGTAGATAAAATGGAACTCAGTGATCTGAGTGGTCTGCTAGATACAGAGGATGATGACAATATCTTTGCAGGAATCTCTCAAAGTGGCTCCTCAAAACACTCCATGAAATGCAAAGGAAGCATTTAGAAGCCCAGACCATGACCACTACAATTCTGCCTTATAAGAAGAGATTCAAAATTTCATAGACAATGATGTATTTGAGGTTGTCTCCACTCCCATGGATATAAAACATAACATTGAATATGATGTTCCACATCAAAGATGATTCCAACAGAAATGTTGAACAATACAAAATCCACATTGTAGCTCATGGTTTCACTCAAGTTGAAGGTGTTGACTACAAAGAAGTTTGGGTACCAGTGCCTAGCTTCAAATCAATTTGAAATATATTCGCTTTAGCTGCCAAGTGTGATCTAGAACTTGATTGAAATGGATGCATTGACAGCATACCTAAATGGAGAACTTGAAGAGGAACTCTACCTAGATCCACCAGATGGCATGAAGATCCCAGATGTATACTGCTGGCAACTGAAGAGGTTACTTGATGAAACAAAGCAAGCTGGACAGATGTTGAACCTTACACTAGACAATGAAGCTTCAAAATTAATGTTACTTGTCTTAATACTGAAACCTGCCTCTATGTCTACAGGCAAAACAGCAAGTTATGCTTCCTGAGTTTATATGTCGACAATCTCTTGTTGGGTGCAAACTTATGCAGCTTCTTGAATGAAGCAAAGCAAAACTTGTCCAACACCTTCAAAATGCATGACCTTGGCCTGACCACCTACTACATCCTTGGTATCCAAATCAAATGCAATTGAAAGGCATGGATGTTTGTGTTATTTCAACAGCAAAACATCAAAGCCATTGTAGAACATTATGGTATGCAAGACTCAATGCCCACATGAAATCTCATGGCTACAAGTTCAAGAATCACTGCTGATGATCCAGAAGATGACATCACTGTCTCTGAAATGGAAAAAAGTGGCTGATTCACATACTATTCTAGTGTCATAGGGGAGTTCCCTCATGTATGCCATCCATGGGAACCAGATCCAAGATTGCTTATGCAATTGGAGTTCTGGGAAGATACAGTGCAAATCTACAACAACATCACTAGCTTGCCACAAAACAAGTGCTACAATACCTCAACACCACCTGCAAAATGGAGTTACAGTTTGAAGGAAACAATGTGAGTATGGAGATGTTATTCCATGGATATTTGGACACAGACTGGTCTGGAGATCAAGATATATCCAGATCAACTTCAGAGTTGTAAGAGGACTGGTCTCCAAACCATCCCACCCTTGCCTAGCTTAGTCCAACAGGATTGGCACTTCTATCTAGCTGACCTTCAGACTGCCTGGCCCCTTCTTACTCCCTCACTGTCTTGGCTCCCAGGCCTAATGGGTATGCTGTGCTTGGCACATGGTGTATTCTTGTCAATCATTGATCCTTTTACTGCTGGGCCCAATTAGTCAGTAGTTTGTAGTCATTGGCCTCTGCTTAGTCAATAGGTCATAGTCAGCAGCCTCTGGGTTAGTAGTCATAGGTACTTAGTCATCAAGTAGCCTTGTAGTATAAAGGCAGACCTGGGGATAGAATATCCCCAGTCTGGACAATAGCATCACTTCCAGGTTTCTTCACTAGTGTGACTGTGAGCTTGGCCAGTGCAGCCCCTTGCCTTCTGCCTCACTCTCCACCTTTGCCTCTCATTGGATGCCCACCTCTTGCTCACTGGCCTTTGGCTGGCTGGCCTGCCACCCACCTCTTGACATGAGCATCAGGTTGTGAGTGGTGGGCTTGGTTAGGACCATCCACAGCCAACATCCCCTTACAAGGATACATCTTCATCTCAACTTGTGGGGCAGTTGAATGGGCAAACAAGTGCCAGACCATGGTTTCCCTTTTCTCAACCAAATCAGAGTATGTTGGACTGTGTTATGTCAGCCAACATTTGGCTTGGGTGCAAAACTTCTTCAATAACATAGCTGACAAACAAGCAGCTATCATCCTTACCAGGGATGCCTAGTATTGATTACAAATGAAACATATCTAACAAAAGTACTACTACTTGCTTGATAATCTCATTACCAAACAGCAAGCCACTATATGTTATGTATCTACTGACAATATGGTAGTGGACATATATATGAAAGCCTTCCCTCATGACAAGAACTGGAAGTTCATAAAAGCAATGGGACTTATGCCTCTATGCAAGTGGGAGTGTCAGGAAGTCACAAGTGTCTGTACATGCCTACCATGTGTATCACATGTGTTTGGCTATGTGCCTTTAAATACATTTGTCCTTCATCTTGAACCTCAGTTTGTCTTGCATTCTTAAGCATGTCATGAAGACCTTTGGCTTTTGCAATGTCAATGAGGGTCTGTCCTTGTGTATCATTATAACATCCTCTGTCCAAAACAGCCTTGATCAGATCTGGGTTCTCCTTTTATAGATGCTAGGAAGCAATCTGGGTTGGGATGTGTACCATGATCTTTGTGCAAAAGATATGCTGCAATATCAGAGTGCCCTTGAGACAGTGCAATGTCCAAGTGTTGCCTCATTATTGTCAGTGATTTTATGCATGAGGGAAGGTTCTCTTTCAACAATTACTATGACACTATCAAAATTGGAACCTGTCACTGCACTTTGCAGGAAAGTGCCATAAGGTAGTACATCCATTGATGTTCAGTCCATGTTCCAAAGCAAATGATACATTGTCCTTGCTTCCAAAGTAAACAATTAGATGAGAGAATATGTCAGTCATCTGTAGGCCAGGGAGACTCCAGTGTAGAAGATATTTGCTTGAAACATGGTACTTTCAACAAAGAGCCAATACTAAAGCAAAGTGGATCCTTTTTGTCATCTGTCTTTTCCAATCTTGCAAGTAAGTTGACAATTATGTAAGGTGAAAGGAGTACCTGATGATACAGTAGTAGAATGGACATGCCTGATACCTTCTGTCAACTTGAACCATGGGCTCCCTGGGAAATTACCCTCTGTAGTTGATGGTGATGCCATAGATGCAATTTTCTTCAATGCAAATAGAGGAGTGTAGGTGGAAACAAATACCCTTCCAATGCTGAGCATGATGAGCAAATGTCCTCCCTTTTTTCTGTCAGACAGAGAATTAAATAACCCAGCAATGTCCTGAAAGACAATTTCTTCTACTGAGGGGTTCAATGAGTGGTTCAAAAGCCAATTCAATGCATTGCATGAATGTCTGTCAAATGGGGGAGAGTTGTCATCATCACTGGATAGTGCAGCCCTACACTCCTGCCATTTCAGAGATTGTGTGTATACAGTCAGTTGTTTTGCTGGATGCTCTACATATTCAATTGAAATTGGCCCCTTCTGTATTTGAAATGAGACCTGGCAAGTATATTTTGTTGCTAGGAAGACAAGTACTATGATGTCAGCCAGAGAAAAAAGGAATGGAAGGTGATAGGAGCAGTCAATAAAGATGGCAGGAATCATAGCAGTACCCAGATAGAAGAGAAATGTAATAGCATTTATGAAAGCAACCACTCCACATATAGAGGAGGAAAATCGGGAGACATAGAGGGCTAGTCCCACAAGGAAGACAGCAACTGAACTATGGAGAATCAAAGAAAGACTCTCAATGATGTCACCAAGCTCCACTTCTTGAGACCTTCAAAGCAGAAATGTCAGATGAGAGCACAAGTTTTGGCACCACCTGGAACCATTGACATGTAGGCCTTTCATTCTGCATCAGCCTCAGATTTGAAGTGAAAATACATTGATGCACCTGAATCCACTGCTCTGCTAGTACAGTGACAAGGGCAGTTGATAGTGACCATGCAAGGCTGGTGAAGAATAATCCATTCATCCATTGATCAGTCAAAGTGTAATAAGACTCCCAGGACCAAGGGCAGCAGGTGGTACAGCATTGAGGCTGGTACTATTTCCTGTGGCTCTCAACAGCTGGTTAGTTTCTGCAAGCAGGAAGAGCAAGATCTGTGTGTTATCCAGTTGCAATGCTTGAGACATTTGGGCTACAAATGTTGTCATCATGGCTGAAAAAAGAGCTGCCTAATTTCAAATTTGAGTCAAAGCAGTGAGAAAAAGTACATGATGACCCATGGAGACCAAGAGGCCATTCATAATGCTTTGATATCCTGGTATCACATCTGTGTCATGGTTCTCTGCTTTGTCAAGGTAAACATTCCACACTTGAGCATTTTCAGGCTCCTTGAATCCCTCTCCTGGCTTATCTGGGTTATACTTTTGCTGATAATCATATATTCTACCATCTGCCAGATGAAAAAAAAAAAAAAAAGAAGAAAAAAAAAATCAACTCTCAACATAGCAAAAGTCAACCCTTACTCAAATTAGTGGTAGCCATTCCAGGCATAGAATCTGTCAATGATAACATAATGTTTGGCTCAGTCATTGTGGGATTAGACAAGGGTGATGAGAAAGATGGAAGGGATAAAAGAAAAGTGAGAAGGACAGTGACAGCAGTGCTGGCAGATGTATTTTGCAGTATTGCAAGCAGGCTGCAATGAGGCTGCTGTAGAACTAAGTATAAATATGATGTCCTCAGTTCATGGAAATAGAACTCTGTTTGACCTGTAGAACTAAGTATAAATACAATGTCTACAAGTCACAGTAAGTAAAAATAAAGGTAATGACAAAATAACTTTACATACCCTCAGTTCATGGAAATAGAACTGAGGGTATCCAAAATAGGAAGGTATTTTATAGGAGGGATTGTACATGTGGCTGACAAGAGAAACTGTACAGTAGTGATCAGGGTTTGTCTGTATTAGATGTAATGAGATACTATAAAAGGGAATATATCCAAATGCTTGAGGGTCAGACAATACCGCTGCCACAGCAGTAGAGTCTTTCCACAACACTCCCCCAGACTCAGAGGTGTGGCTTGAGTCTGAATAAGCTGACCAAATAATTGTGAGTTGCCCAAGGAAGTGGTTTAGTAAAGATGTCAGCAGGGTTTTTAGTAGATGGAATGTGGGTAACCTCAATATTGCCCTTCTGTATGCAGTCTTGAATATAATGGTGGTGGATGTTGATGTGTTTTGCCCCAAAATGTCCTTTAGTGTACTGTGCAAGAGAGATTGCTGGCATGTTGTCAACATGGATGGGAGCAGGGAGTTGCTGAGGAAGGTCAACTTCTAAGAGCCAGTTGAACATCCAAATGGCTTGCTGTGAGCTGCATGTCAAGGCCATATATTCCACTTTGATGGTCAATAATGCCACTGTGGGTTGTCATTTAGAGCTCCAAGAGACAGCACCACTGGCCATAGTGAATACATATCCCCCAGTGGAGCATTGTGTGTCAAGGTCTCCCCCATAATCAGTGTTGACATAACCAATAGGCTTGATACCAACTCCTCTCCAATAGATGATTTGATAGTCCAGAGTCCCATTCACATACTGCATCACATGGACTAGAGCCTTCCAGTGAGCAGGTCCAGAGTTGTTCTGAAACCAAGCAAGGAGTCCAACTGCATAGAATAAGTCCAGATGAGTTGCTGCTTGTGCCCACATAAGGGATCCCAATGCTTCCTAATATGGTTCCTCTTTCATGTACTTGAGTTCAGAGTCATTCTGAGGGGACTGGGATTCTGTCAGAACAATTCCAACAGGCAGTGGTGTGGGACAGGGGTTCAATGCTGTCAACCCAAAATGGCCAATCATGCATTCCAGATAAGACCTTTGAGACAAGGATATGTTCCCTGAGGTGGGATCACAGTCAAAGTGCACTCCCAATATGTAGTTTAGGTTGTCCATGTCCTTGATCTCAAATTTTTCTCCTAGCTCTTGTTTAGCATGTCTTGCTCCTTTCTCCATGGGTGGATGCTCCCAATACATCATTGTTATAGTTATCAGTGATCATGTGTTTGCCTCCTGAGTGTTTGTACCATATGCAACTGTCAGCTTGAGATGCCAGGTATCCCAGACTGTCATACACATTGTCAAGGTTGTGCCACCAGTT
>JAGGAV010007885.1:0-36256 GCA_017657295.1 Termitomyces sp. DKA64 | reverse complement strand
GTGATTTCCCTGGCAGATAATTAGGAGCAATTTATGAGGACAGCAGCTGTCTTTGCAAAACAGTGTTCTATGCAGAGATTTTGTCTTCTAATATGCAGTGCAGCAGTAACCCATAACCTGTTAGAAGTATGAATCTATGATGCACAGTTAATCCTCAGTCACTGTATAATTGACTATATTTGGTACCTATGATGCACAGTTAATCTAATCTAATTGTAAGTATTGTTTCTTGTTTGTATAGTTATGCACTCACCCTCAGTCACTGTATAATCAACTGAGGGTGTTCTATGCAATCTAGTGATATATATACATAATGTTCTTCCATTGTCTGAAGTTCATGTCCATTGTTGTTGGTGGCCAAGGTCACCGAACAAAGGATGCTGGCCACTGATTAATGCCACTCATGGTGTATTGCTCCTGTCAAACTTCACTGGACTTTAACAATATTTTCACATGGTCATGTGCTGTGAGTCCGGAGATTGAGGCCATTTATAATGGATTTCTATTTTTGGTATAATCTCCGGAGTTATGGTGATTTCCGGAGTTTGCACCTTTGGGTTAGGGTTAGAAGTTTTTCTGAAGCATCACACCTGGCCAGGGAGCTCCTTAGACTTGTTCTCTTTGGATCTCCCTCTGCCAGGTGAGTTGTTATGTCTATAGACCCTTGTACAGTACTGAATAGACTTTGGATCTCCCTCTGCCAGTTGTGTGACTTAGCCACAGCCTCTAGAGGCCACCCTTACACCTAGTGAACTGCACCTTGCACCTGCCTGACATGTTCTCCCAACATCTTTTATTTTCTCCATCACTCTGTTCTATGCCATGTAGCCTATTCATACCTGCCATGTGTAAGGGGATTGGTCTCTGGACTGTCCCACCCTTGTCTAGCTTAGTCCAACAGGGTTGGCACCTCTATCTAGCTGACCTTTGAACTGCCCAGGTTGTGAGTGGTGGGCTTGGTTAGGACTATCCATGGCCAATGTTCTCTTATACCATGACATATATGTATGATTGACCTAAATATGATGCCACCAACTGTAGTTTTCCCCATCAAGTCCTTGTTTTTTGCATTATATGAATATCACTCTGCATGACAGACAGAAAGGGCCATGGTGGCTCAGCTGGCACCATTGTGGTCTTAGGGGGGTCACATGACCTTCCAAGTGCAAGATCAGGAGTTTGACTCCTGGCTTAGTGCATCTGTGTGGAAAACACTTTAGTCACCATGTGGGTTATTCAATGCCACCAGAATTCACCAATCTGGATGTCAAGTGACAGAAGATCCATTGATGGCCAAGGCAAGCCCTCAATGAAGCAAAGCCTGAGGGTCAACCAATGGGAACACTGGCACTGCATCCTACTATGATGGCAAGGTTACCAACACACTCCCTATGGATCAGAAAAAGATACATGGGCTATTTGGATCCTGGGAAAAGATGTGAGATGCTGAGGTGTATATGGGAAACCAATGGTGGAGCAAGTAGCAGGAACAGAATGGCGGGGCCAGATTTATCTGCCTGGCAGCCCTCTGGTTGCATTGGCAAAACAAGCCATGTAGGAGACTTTGGTGTTGTGATTACAAAGAAGTACTGAGATGGTTTGACCAGCAAAAATCAGGTGAGGCCAGCATGGTTTGGCTAACACTGGATCAAGGCCAACTCCTTGATACAACTGGGCTTTTGCCCACTGGTCAAGGGTGTGGAGGGGGTTTAGTCATGTGGAGCCTTGGGTTTGGGAACTCCTTGCCTAGTAAAGTAAAGAGATGGGATGGGACATTAACAGCAGATAGCAAATGGGGTTAAGCCAGAGAGCAAATGACCATGATGTGTACTGTAGTGCTCTTAGACAATTCCCATGTACCAAGCACTAAAAGAAAATGCCAGCCCAGCAGGCAGGCATGTATATCCTAAAAAAATGACAGACAGAGGGTGAAGGTTTGGCACTAGAGTATATTTACAATGTGATTTATGCTACTTGTGGTGCAAGTAGATAAGCACCCAAGTGAAAGTTCTTGGCATGATGGGAATGATTTCCTCATCAACTGATTACAATATTTTTTGGTGGTTCACCAATGCAATCTATCCTAGCATGTTCTAGCATGTAATGTCAAAGATGATCTAATAGCCAGAAGGTTTTCTCTACTATTTTTCACTTTGTCTTCATCCACTTGATTATGCAGTAGGGGATTCATTGCCACCCCTCCCCCCCCCAAGTCTATACCAGAGTATTCACAGGAATTCACCTATGTCTAGGATAGGTGGTAGGCCCAGTGAGCCTACAGCAGGTTGTATCAAGTTCATTGCAGCAGTGCTGTTCCCCAACCATGCAGTACAGGGATAAATTCCTGCACTGATGTAAATATCATCATTGTGAACTATGTATAAGTAATTCACCTGTCTTGTAGTATAACCAGGGTGAGTGTTCACCTATCCTCCTTGTCTATCCATGATGTAGAAGCTCTTTTGTATGTCAACCCAGTGCTCAGGTACAGTGTCAGCCATACTGTCCAAGCCTCCACTATCACCAGACTCCAGTTGGGCAGCAATGTTAGTCACTGCATTGAGTGGAGGTGGATTCCCAGGAGCTGACAATAATGGGGCAGGGTCATGCAATCCCACTGTCAATGCAGAGAGCCTGGAGACAGGCTCCTCTCTAGAGGCCAGTAATCCTGGACCACCTCCACTGGTCAATGGAGGTGGAGGAACTGAGAGGACTCCCCATATTGGAGCCACCTAGCAACCCACATTGATGCAAGGCCATGAGCCTCAAGCAGTTGGATGAGAATGCAGAAGTGCTCTCAATCATTGTTGGTGAGTCTATACCACCCAATGTACTTGTGTAGCAAGGGTGGCTCTCCATAGAGCACCAGTCAACAATGATGTTCATTATTGACATGGGTGAAGAGGTCAGTATGCAATGCATTCCCAAACCAGTGGTGATCCAGATAGCATATACTATAAACATACATGTAATTGATCCATAGGGGGAGGATGCAATTGGCAAGGAGGTAACACAGCACCTCCACCTCACTGAGGTTTTGAATATGGGCAGGATGAATGCACATCCTGCACAGGGTAAATGTAAAGAAAATGATTGCCAAGAACAGCAACTCTATCTCCCTGCTGTAGTCTGTAACTGCATTGGCACAGTGATGCAGCTGAGCTGCAATCATAGCAAACAGCTGCATGTAGGCTGCTCATGCATGAAGCACTGTTGGGCAGGTGTCTGACCCAAGATGTACCCAAAGACTAAACATTGGCCTACTCTCAAGGACATGTCTATGGCCAATCCTGAGTACAGGTTCTGAGAACCTGGGTAGCCATGGTGAAGAATGTATGGCATCCATGCATCAATGTCAAAGTGCCACTCAAGTTGGACTTGAGTAAGTTCCACCCCATGCATGTTATTATTGGATTGGCAAGCATGGGGAGTTGAAAAGGCAACAATAATGCATGGGAAGTAATCTATCTGTGAGATCTGCCAGAAGTGTAAGATATTTAAGGAGGGGACAAATTGCAAGTGAAATGGGGAGAAGGGGTCAAAGGAGAACTCAGCAGCTAGAAGGAAGGATGATATGGGCTATGCATAAGAATCAATGGCTACAAAAGGTGAGGGTGCAAGAATTGAGATCCTTTGGGGAAAGGGAGGGCAAATCAATGATGGAAGAAAACAAGGTTTGAATATTTTGTGCACAAAGGAAGAATAATGTTTGAACATTTTGCAAACTATGAAATCAACTGTTAATTGGTTCTCAAATATGATGTATTGTAGATTCTTAGAAAATGCATAAATAGAAGATGGAGAGGAGGAGGAGGAGATTGATTCTCCTGTTCCTGAGATTGCCTACAGAATTGGTATGAATCATCATATTTTCAAAACCATTGGTTGCCATCTTGCACATTGCTGGGACATCTTCACTTGCCTTTCTTTGCTGTGAACAATGACACCAGAGTCAGTCTTGTTTTGCAAGCAGGCTGACTTGTTATTATTCTAGGATTTGTTGCATATTGTCACTAACCTCAAATGTCACTGGCCATTATTCATCTTATTTTGTGCATCTTCAATTTTGTGACTTCAAGGACCTGAATAATACACTATACTCTTTATACCCAATTCCTTCATTACCTTCTACCATGACTGACAATTCTGTCATACCAATTCACATTTCCATTTGATTACTACTTTTTGCTCCTTATCTCTTGACATCCTTTCCCATCCCTCTTAGGAAGATAGGCCCTTCCACACTCTGGGGAACCAGTGGAGGTTAGGGTGCAACATGCCCCTAAAGTCATTCTGGCATTTGAAATACCCCCAAATCAGGACTGTTTCCGAGCCAACTAGGAGGTAGCTGGGCACTGTGCCATTCAGCCACTGAAGGTCCTGTTCAGTCTTTACAGCATCAAGGACTAACAGCTGATCAGTATGAGCATTATTCTTTTTCTTTTGACAATGCTATGCATTGTCATCATCAGGCTCAATTCCCTGAATCCGGCATTTGGGGTCAATATTGTTGTCACCATCATCTGAATCTGATGCTGCAGCTAATCCAGCTACTGTGCATGAGTCCTTCTGGGTGACACAGAATTCTTTGTCAGGAGGATCCCTCTGTACTATAGAGAACAGTGTCTGCAGGAGGGACATTGTCAGGGGACCCCCAGATCATCTCCCTGCTTCTTCCCTCTGGGCTCTCCAGCCCTCTGCCACATGGTTTCCCTCACACTCCCTCCTTTGCCCTATGTATTAGCCCTACTCTCAGTTCCTAGCACATACTGGCCTCTCTTCATAATTCAGACAAATGTGGAGCCTCAGACACTGCCACCACCTCATTGGTCTTTGATTATCCATGGCCTATTTCTCATCCTAGTCTTTCCCTCTTCAGGTCATGTACTTTCTACCAAAGACTTTCTAATAGCACCAGTTTCCAAAATGTCACTTACACTGAGTCAGAAGATCATAGCCATTTACAATGGATTTTGCCTTACTTCTGTCAGATGGCCCTTGACCAGGGTTGCCTCTGCCCCCTCTGCACAGCTCCCAACCTGAAGTAGATTTAGTACCTCCCTGGCTTGATTATAGTGTCTATGTGCACTCCTGTGACCCTCACTATGCCAGTGTGCCTCTATGGGCTACTTGTCAGCATGCTCCTTAGTCTTTACAGCTGGGATATGATTAGGTGGAATGTATCCTTATGGCCATGCATCATAAGGAGTGTCCCCTTGAAACAAACACTACCCCTTGATCATCCATGAAGGACTGACCAGAGTCCCCCAAATAACCATTCCATATTCACTTTGATAAGCCTGTTGTATTGACTCAGCAGGTATACATCTTACCATGGGCTATTCCATTGTGACAACCAATCCCAGCATCAGTTAACACTAGATTATTAGCTGCCAAGGTACTCATAGTAGCTTGTTGGTGATGATCCACTGTAGTCTGTTGTGCTGCAAAGTTGCATAGCATTTTACCAGGCTGCTGGAGTGCCTGCAGAAAAGTCAATGCTTCATTGATGGAGGAGAGTGGGGCCAACTAAGTTGTTCCCACTACTGATGATGCTAGGTATCATCCAGTGCTGCACATGTCCTCTGCGCCCTCCCACCACATCAAAAAGTGCCAAGGGATGGCTGCAATCCTTGCATCTTTTTCCTCTAGAGGTATGCAAGTACCTCCTGCACTAGGAATGCAAGATAAAACTTGTTGAACATGGTTCCCTTGCCCATTGTAGGCCAGATGGCAATATGTTTAACTACTCTTGCAGCTAAATGGACACTTGCAGTCCTCCAGTGGTGCCACCACTCAGACCAACTGATGCTGGTTGTTGGGAGTGGCTTCTGGCAACCTCCTTAGCATAATCCCACTTCCTCTTTATATGTCATGCTGAACATAGTGAGATCTAGGGAATTGGGTAGAGCCATAAATACTGCTCAATCAGCTGAGGGCTCAGCAGCAGGGCCAACTGCCTGGTCCTGTATGGTCACATAAAGTGCCCATTGAGGAAGGTGAACATTACAATTTTAATATTCTGATCACAACTCATGGCAGTGAACTTCTTTCCAGAAGTTTGGCAAAGTACTGTAATATAAGTCAATTGCTAAGTTTGACTTCAAAAATGTAACACTTCTGTTACAATGTTGCAGCTTACAGTGCACACCCATAAGTCAAAATCAGTCAATTGGATGTGACTATAGATATTCTAGTAAGGCAATGCCTTACATTATGTAGTACTGCACTGAAATAGGCAGCACCAGAAGGTACTGCCAAATATAGTTAGATGTAATAATGTAATGCATGGTTGATAGGTCATTTTATATATACCAAAAGGACAGTATCTCAGATGTCCTTTGGAAATATGGAAGTCCAAGCCATTACACTGGCAAAGTGGACTATCAAATATGATAGGGTTGGTGAGAAGGACTAAGAAGAAAAGTAAGAGAACTAAATGTGTCAAGTGAACAGCTCTACTCCCTTCAAGTAGAGGGTGGCACCTAGCTGATTCACAGAAACTAGGGTAGGTAGTTGTAAGGGTGACCTCTGGAGGCTGTTGCTGAACCAAACAACTGGCAAAGGGAGATCAAAAGAGAATAAGTCCTAGGGTTCTCTATATACCATGATGGAAAATTGGCCATAGAGCTTCCAGAAAAAACAAGATGTTATGACAAAGACCAGAGTCTGACCCCCAATATATAAATTGATTGTAAACAGCCTTGGTCTCCTGACTCAGCACACATGACAACTTGAAGCTAGTGCCATTGGAAAGCCCTTGGCTGAGAGGACCTGTGACCTGAAAGGAGAAGACTAGGATGAGAAATGTGCCATAGATAATCAAAGACCTAAGCTGGTAGAAGTGTTTGGGGCTCCACAGATGTCTGAGTTATCAACAGAGAACTAGCATGTTTTGAGAGATGAGAGTAGAGCCAATACATAGGGCAAAGAAGGGAGTGTAAGGAAAGACCATATGGAGGGAGGCTGGAGAGTCCAGAGGGAAGAAGCAGGGAGATGATCTGGGGGTCTGCTGGCAATGTCCCTCCTGCAAACACTGTTCTTTATGGTGCAGAGGGATCCTCATGACAAAGAGTTCTTTGTAAACCAGAAGGACTCATGCACTACAGCTGGATTAGCTGCAGCATTAGATTCAGATGATGGAGACAACTGTCACAATCTGTCCCTGGACCCCCAGGCTTCATTCTAATCCCTGGATTGCATAACAACTAACCCCAACAGCCCTGGAACATGTTCCAACTCCCCATAAGCCCCTACTACCAACCCCTACCTCCAGTGCCCACCATGGCAGACTCCAACACTTCTCCAGAAGACTCCAATGCTTCTCTGGCAAATCCCAGCACTTCCACTGGTAGGCCCTGTCACTTCCCCAACCTCAACTGAAGACCTGGGGAACCCCAACACTTCTTTTGGCCCCCAGCTGGCATCACACATCACAGATCTGCATCAAAGCATCACCATGCCCCACCCACAAGACTTGGGACATTCCCCACACCCAGACAATGATAACCAACACCCATGCAGCCCCAATGGGCTTAGACCTTTACATCTGCAGTCCTGGAAAGAGTTCCTCATCAGTATTTAGGTTCTAGAGTAATATCAGTTACAGTAATCTTGATATTACCTACAATTGTGTCCCAGTTCTTATATTCCTTTGTGTCTCTTCAAATTCTATCTTGTTTTGTTCTCATCTCATCTCATGCCTCTCAGTCTCCTGGCTCATCCTCTCAGTCTCCTGGTTCATCCTCTCAGTCTCCAACTTTAATCTCATGTCTCCTGGCCTATTCTCATGTCTCCTGGCCTATTCTCATGTCTCCTGGCCTATTCTCATGTCTCCTGGCCTATTCTCATGTCTCCTGGCCTATTCTCATGTCTCCTGGCCTATTCTCATGTCTCCTGGCCTATTCTCATGTCTCCTGGCCTATTCTCATGTCTCCTGGCCTATTCTCATGTCTCCTGGCCTATTCTCATGTCTCCTGGCCTATTCTCATGTCTCCTGGCCTATTCTCATGTCTCCTGGCC
Source organism: Termitomyces sp. DKA64 (assembly GCA_017657295.1). NCBI lineage: Eukaryota > Fungi > Basidiomycota > Agaricomycetes > Agaricales > Lyophyllaceae > Termitomyces > Termitomyces sp. DKA64. The sequence continues at coordinate 28,234 of JAGGAV010007885.1, read as the reverse complement.
TATTCTCATGTCTCCTGGCCTATTCTCATGTCTCATCTGCTCCATTACCTTCTCAGACTCCATTCCAAACTTTCCCTGAGGTCTGATAATTTCAATGCTTGATCATTTCCCAGTTCCAGTCCCACATCTTGTGCCTTATCCATCATCAACAGCCCATCAGGTAATGCTCATAAAAGCTGCCAGAATCCTTTTCTGAGTCCATAGCCACCATAATCCCAACTTCTGAGTCCACAAATGTTGCCAGATTGTCAGCTACTAAATGTAATCCATATTTTCTCCCTTGCCCTTTATTTGCCAAGCTGACCTTGGCCAGAATTGAAGCACATCTCCTTTTCAAATTTTGCAGTTTCTTTCATGAACATGACAGAAAATCAACATCTTCACCTAAGCTAGTGACCCAAATGTCTGGGTGGCCATTTTGGAGAGAACTAGTTTGTGGCCCATTGCTCTTGCCATCACTCAGATCAGAACACATCAAAGTAAAGGGAATGCTTGCAGTGGTCTATGCTGTCTTGTGCTGGGGTAGCTCCTTCAAGGGCTGCCACATAACCTTCTATATCAACAGCAAGGCCATGTTCAATGCAATTCAAAACCACTCAATTAACATGCTAGTATGAGCCATTGCAGGGGCATGTCCAAGATCTAGCTCTCTGAGATAGCTGTCATGCAGAGAGGCAAGCTTTATATCAATGCCAAGCCTTATATTCAAATGCAACAAGAATAATAAATCAAGCAAGGAAGGCTATACATGCCAAAGAAGAGAAGAGCTGAAAAAAATAAACACATATATTAGTAAACAGGAGAAAACAATGACAAATGATTACATAAACTGCAGGGAAACCTGAGCCAGATGTAATACAGATTTCTGTGGACATTGTCTATCTGAAAAGATGTAGATGTAAAATGAACCATACTAATAATAAAGGAGAAAGGAAAACTATACTAACTATCAATCGGAATATGGTTGGTTGGTTGGTCTATGTACAAAAATTTACACAAACAAACAATGTAAATAGGACAAATACAAACAAAAATAAGCCCAGATTTTTGCGGACAAAAATTGAGGAACAAGGCCTCGATCTATTCTAGATCTCGGAAATCTGCAGCCACTGGCATCTGATCACCTTAATTTTTCTTTCTCTTCCGAGTGGCTTTCATCTTTGGAGAATTCTATTCCTGATACTGCTTCTCATTCCTCTTTTTCATGCATGTTTTCAGTAACCCCATGGCTCAATCAGAAACCAAGCAGAGCACCTCTGGCTTGGTGGCACTAGTAAAACCAAACAGTCACATTTTATCTTTGGCATGGACTTGCAGCCAACACCCAACACACATACTCCACTGGCCAGTGCCAATTCATTCTCCATGTGCAACTCAGCAATCTATCCCAATGGTTCAATCCTGCCAGCCCCCAAGCCTGCCATTCTCTCATGGGTTGCGAACATTGATGACCATGTTCAGCTCAAAATGATCAAGGCTTGTTCATTTGCAGTATGCCCCCTCCATGTTGATGTTAAACTCTCCTTCTTGGCAAAAAATGTAGAGAAAAAGAAACAAAGACTAGGTGTGGCTTATGGTGCACCTTCCGATTATAGTAACGGTTCAGACATATGACGTCGGAGGTCGGTTGCGCTAGTCCTCCGCTCAACACTCGGTATGGCCGTGCTTGCAGTGGCCCATACTTCCAGGTGATGAAAGGTGCATGTGCCTTAGCTAAATATTGGTATCTCATTTCCCTTCCCCCCACAGAATTTGCAAAACCAAACCATGCTCCTTCAATGGCTCAATCATCGAAACATTCCCAGCAGGCCCTCTCCTTCTCCTTTTCTACTTCTACTTCGACACCGTAACAATCCACACTTCCATCATCTGCTTCAGCCCCGTTGTACGTCCACTTATGCCTTAGCTACGAGCTTTGATAACATTGCCTAGGGCGTCAAGCCCCATGAACTTGTGATAACAATACTACAAATAGTATTATCACTCATGAACTGCATGGGTACCTGGTTATTACGAAACGAAGGAGCCACATTCTCAAGCTCATTTCCCGCTCGTCGTGTCCGGCAAAGTGCACATATCTTTGCCCGCATATACCCATCACATAAATAAATAGTTGATGCTGTCATGCGCTTGGGGATTGAAACCCTACATCATCTCTCCCTGCTTAAGATATGTACGCAGGATTGTCTCCTGTACTGTTGTTCGCACCGAGGGTCAATGTATGGTGTCGTTGAATGACATGAACGTACCCCCCAGAAGAAGCGCCGCCATGGATGATGTATCCTGTATTGTTGATTCAGTAGGAGTTTACAAAGGAATGACACAGGAGATACTACAATTGCAGAAGTTTCATGAAACATGAATGGTCGATGAATGGGTGAGAGTTTTCGCTGGAAGACGCACACAGTGGTGAGTTGTGAGTTCAAATATACAAAGTATTATCACAAACATGATACGTGCGGAACTTGTCACAGAAATCTATGGGGAAACAATCAGGGTTAACGACTGAGGCTGGTTCAAAACAAAAAAATACATGTAACTGACATTTTGTGACAGGCGCGACTTCGTTAGGGAGGTCACCATAGCTAGGAACAAACCGCTTCACTTTTACTCCAGCTTCGAGCGTTCGACGAAGGACATCAGTCTGCAGCCATCCCAGACTCAGAATAACTCGACCGGTACAATAAAACAGAAGCGTACTTTGTTAAAGAAGAGAATCAATGTAGCATTCGCGAGAATCTTGTTGCGACAGATCTCTCGCCAGAGCATAAGACTGTCTTCCTATGTTACGGATGAGGAAAAAGGATGAACCCCCGACGTGTGCGCGTGTGTATGTGGTGTGTCACGTACAAGTCGATTAATCTCCGGGTCTTCCTCCAGTGTCCGATGGAATGTAAGAGGAGCAAGGAAGAGAATTGTCTGGACTGTAGCCACAAAGATCAATATCCTGTCCGGCCCAGAAGCAGTAACTTGCCATTTTCGAAATACGGAATCCACTTTGGTCTCTGTGAATGCATTGGCAATGAGTCAACAGTACAAATGCCAGGTAATAAAAAAAGTCGTCACCTGGCTCCGACTCCCTCCAACATCGATAATGTACACTTCAGATCCAGGGTCCAGACCTTCGAAGAATAAAAAGATGAATTTATTACTAAAGTCGTACCAATGCCCAGGGAATCATACCTCTTTCAATAATGAATCGATGCTCTTCGACACCCAGCGTCCGTACCCTGGCACGCATGATATCCGCTTTAAAAGAACGTTGAGCACCGCTTCCCCACCATACGTAGATACCTACAATCCGTCGGCACGTAATCCTGGTCCGCTATCCGCTCAATATCATCTAAAAAGCTTTCGGATCGGATTAACGATGCTCCCCTTATAGATACTTATATCAACTCACAAACCCGGCATCTCCTCCATCTTCACGCCTCTCCTCTCCAACACCGCCCGAACCCTCTCATCCCTCCACAGCGCCCCAATCTCGTTCTTCGATGCCACCAACACCAGCGTCGGATCGATCTCTTTCGTAAGTGGATTCTGTGACCTCCGGCTGTTCCTGCGCCCGTCCTGCTGCTGCGGTGCCAAAGAAGTCACGGCAGAGCCAAGCCCCAGCTCCAGCCGTTCGCGGATGAGCGACTTCCACTTACTGCTTGGTCCCACGCACACGTCGTAGTGGTCTTCGGTGCCCGGTGAGATGAGCTGCATCACATTCTGCCCGATGAAGAGAAGGGGGGAGAGGCCGAGGCGGATGCGCCGGAGTTCGCGGGTGAGTAGATGAGGATGGCGTCCAGAGGAGGAGTCTGGGGACTCCCATTCGTACGAGAGGATTTCGAGGATGACTTTTAGGGACCTGAGGAAGGCTATAATATGTATAGCGGTGGTAGTTATGAAGTGCGTACATTATGAGGTTGAGTTGGATGATCGCCCGCCATACTAATCTTTCCTTTTCAAACTCTTTCGGCGTGAAAGCTAGCTGAAAATCTGGAGGGCCGTGATCAGGATGTGGTGAGCACCTTGATCGGATGAAACTTACTTTTGATTACGGAGCTCTAAGAGGGAAGGCGATCAGTATCCGCGCTGCTTGGAAAGGAGAAGAAATTTCACTACCTTCCCCGACTCGGATTGTCCTACATCTAATCAGAGTCTGCACGGAACGGACATACCACACCGGACGACATACCTAAGAGAAGAATCTGCACCGCTTGTTTCTTTTTCTCCAGTGCCTTCTTGGACGTCAATAGCTGCTCGTCTATCACCTTTGAGATCTTCAGGGCATCCTCGGCAGACCATCCAAGATGATCGTCATCGAGTCCATGTCGGAAAGACGGGGCTGAAATGTCCCGAGGCGTGCTGTTCATGACTGTGGTACTAAAGAAAAGATACACCAGAAGGGTCGAGATGTCGAGTATCCCAATTGGATACTTATTCAGGGATAAGATTCCAGAGCCTAGAAGACCCCTGATATTTTAAAATCGGAGTCACTATCGGCGTGGTTTGATGACAACGCATCAAGGTGATTGATTCTGTTACCTGGCCCAAGAACGATGCATAAGGACACACACACACACACATCGTTTCAACTTTCGAGAGGGCACAGGTAAGTATTTATTGCGCAATGTTTTTCAGGCATTTCTGAATGTTCTGATCGGCACAATCCCACCTTTGGCAAGATGATCCGATACGATAACGATCATGGATCAGGTGGATCAGTTCCACGCCCACCCATGTCAATGCAAAGATGGCAAGGACCAGTGCTGCATACCACAGATCAAGTGCAAGGCCATTACCAGTGCGAAATATATGGAACCCTCGAAGACTTGTCGAAGTACGGGGTCGAGACTTGTTGATTTAATGTGTGGACGGCTATTTGATGATTTTTGCCAAGCGCCTGTGTACAAGATGTCGTCACTAAACGATGAAAAGCAGCCCACGTTTGGATTAGCAAAGAAGATATTTTCCAGTGAGTTTTGCCTATGCGAGTACTCCCAGGAGCCGGTCGACGTCTTTTTACTACAGTTCAGCAGGAAGAGTCTCGCAAGGCGTTCCAGGCCTGGCTGCAGCGAAGCGTGAGGAGACGATGGCATGTATGAACAGATGATTTCGGTTCCGTTTGTACATTTGGAAAGACCCAGATTCGCCTGTAGTCACCGAAGAGTCATTTCCTGTCACGGCTTCTCGTTCCGTCTGCACAGCCCTCGCCTCTTCTATAAATGACGGTCAATCATGGATCAACCTACAATGACTACGAAACATACCGTCTTGGACCCACACCCACCCGTCGCCTCTCCTGTCGACATCTCCAACTCCATCATTGCCGCCGACTTTCCCGGCGCATTCATCAAAATCCTCGATAATGTCTTCACCCCGCACGAATGCGCCGCACTCATAGGATGCGCCGAAGCTTCAGCAGAATGGCGCACAGCCCTCATCCAGACACCCCGCGGCGAGCGTGTTGATGAGGAAGTCAGGAATAACGATCGCATACTCCTTTTCGACAAGGAGCTCGCTAGTGAGCTCACACAACGGCTGCTCCCCCACGTCTGCGAACTCGCCAAGATCGCACCCGGCTCGACGTGGGAGCGTATAGTCGGTGTTCCGGGTTTGGTCACGAAGACTTGGAAGCTTCTTGGGTGTGTATGATTTCACTGCGTTGCACGTCTCATCTAATGAAGAAAAAAAAACAGAGTCAACGAACGACTCAGCTTCCTCCGATATGGCCCAGGCCATTATTTCAGACCACATTACGACGGACAGCTTCAGTTGCCCGATGGCCGGCGGTCGTGGGTCACAGTCCAGATATATCTCAACGACGACGACCTCTCTGGCGGTGCGACCCGGATTTTCGGCAAGGCAGGCGAGGACGGCGATTTTTACGATGTAGAGCCCAAGGCGGGGAGGGTTCTGATTTTTGAGCAGAAGCTATTCGTGCACAGTGGTGAGGAGGTCGTGCGAGGGATCAAGTATACGATGAGGAGTGACTTTTTGTTCGAGAATGTACGATGGCCCAGGTTTTCTCAGTTATTCACAAAGTCCTAATAATGTTATGTATAGCATTGATCGCTCCTGTCATACTATGACCCATTCAATAAGTTACTTCACGGCGAGATGTCTTGATGTGTTGATTATTGTCCAGTACAAGTGATACAGAATGTGTAGGTCAGACGTCTGGCGGAGGTCACAGTGAGGTCAATTTACTTGTTGAGCATTACAAGGTATTTTCTATTTGGTGGGTCAAGGGACTCCGAAAGACATCTTAGAGCATGAAATCATCTTCAAGAGTATATGTTCCCTTTTACTAGGAAAGCGGGTTTTTGACGCCGTCAACAATAGGTAACAAGGAAGAAGTAAAATTCCGGACCTCCTACCCGTGATACCTCAGTTTAAGCCATGGGCCCCTCGTGTGGAACTTGAATTGAAGTTTCTGTATGTTTAGCAAAGTTCGTTAATGGGAGGGAGGGACAAAAGGAGTGGAATGATGCGAAGGTCGAGAGGGTGGACGAGAAAAGAGACTTATTCTCTATAGCAGATCAGCATGAGCCATTCCGGCAAAGAGAAAATATCATGATTTCGACGCTTGTGAAGCCCCAACCTACTCGACGTATCGATGCTGCTTCTTATGCCATTCTTCCAACGAGTACTTCCCATAATCGTCATACACTTCCCTGGGGCCCTCGGGTAGACGAACGTACGCAGGCTTGGAGTTGAGTTTGATAACAGTCCGTTGGAAGTAACGAGTTAGAAAGTGCATACATGGGAATGATAAAGGAAAAGAAGGGACGAACGAGTTTGTTAGGGGCTTCGAGATCAGGAGAGTCGATTGCAGATGCAAAGGGGTGGATAAGCTCAGGCCTAGAGCAGAGCAATTGATATAAGACGGTGACAAAATAGGGGAAACCTAACCACGTCTCGTCGTACAACCAAAGCATGCTCGAGCATTTGGAGCAGAAATTTCGTTCAGAGGTTGCGATATACTCGTCTGGAGTACCTCGGTTCATGACTGCCTTGTAAACACTGTTTGTCATGTCAAGATTGGTAAAATGTGAGAGTGATAGCAAAAACAAGCAAACCTAAGGTTTTCCTTGCCCTCTACTTTGAGCGTCTTACTATGCCCACCGAGATTGATAGATCCGCCTACGCCCCCGACTTTGCGGCAGATGGAGCAAAGGCACAGCTACATCAATTTATAGATTATCATCTTGTTTCACAAAGCCACCCAAGTACCTGATAAGGCACGGCTGTGCTGGACTCGACAGTGAACTTGACAGCACCGCAGTGGCAGCTTCCAGAGAGTCCAAAAGGCATCGTGAGTGGAAGCAAGATAGATAGAGACAAAGAACGTCAGAACCGATGAGAAAGTGAGGAGAGGAGTGAGTCCGTGACACAATGTCCACGCGTGACCCAAAAGAAGTTGTCTGCCCGTGGCACTCCAAGTTCGAGGCGCAGCACGCTTTGAGGGAAGTAGAGAGCTAATTGGAAGCCGCAACCACCTTTCAGCTTTGTTAACTAATAAGTTCTTATCCAGAAACCCATTAATTCGATATCTTGAACAAGGGGTATTCAAAAGTTGACAAATTATATCGGGATTTAACGTGCGAATGGGGGTGGGAAATTGATTTTTGAAGGTCCCAGGTCAAGGAAGTTAGTACTAGTTGTTGAGATATACTGGGGCTGTTTTCACCTACAGTCAACCTTCCATATAAGGGTAACTACCTGCCTTAAAAGGCACGTCACATGATACTTAGTCCCAAGCAAGATCTTATGATCGATGCATTGATAAAAAATACGAGAAAATTATGTGACATAAGATCTGACATATCTCAATAATCTCAACCTGGGACCTTCGAACATGCCTCATTTACATATTATTAAATCAACCTGATATACCTTTTCAACTTTAGAGTACCCCTTGATCTTGAATCCAAGACACCCACGACAGAGTTTGTAATTGTCGTGGTAGTTATAATATATCCACCTAAGCTCTTCAACATTTGAAGATGCTTGATCATCCCCCCTTGTTTCCATATCCTTAGTTGGTCAACCAATCATCTACTACAGAAGGTGGCTCTGCTCAGTACCGTAATCACCCGCCCAACACGTAATACACTCAGAACAAGAACAACGTTGATCTGTCCTAGATCTCGAGACAAGAACGATCAGAAAAAAGGAGACCATTCCAATGTTTGGACAGAAGTTGCTCGAGACTGATTCTGACGAGTCCATGAAATGAGTCCTTATCGGAGATGAGATCTTTCGTACTTAAGTAATAATTGAGAGGTATAGCTTGACTCGACGACCAACAGAGATGAGGAACCTTTCTGGCTGTGGCAAAGCTGAGCACGTTTCACATTGTCTTGCTTCCCTCAAGATCCACAGCCTCACATGATGACATCGATTTCCGCAGAGGTTTTAAGGTTTGGAAGCGTCCTGTAATCCCTTCCCGACGCAACATGGAACTATCTCATATCGTGGCTTTGGTTTGCGTGATAATAGGTGCCGTGTATGTTGACTCAAGGTTGACGCTTCAATACACGTCTCACGCAAAAACCTTGCAAAGCCTCTATGGAGTTACTAATCTTCAGGTCTACATCTACTATCAACATTATCGGAGTGACTGGCGCTTGTACAAGTATTCGGTACATATTATCTCCTATTATCTGACGAAAACAAAGAAGTCACACATTGCGAACAGGTTGCTTTGCTCTGGTATGTTGAGGTAAACCGGTTCAACCATTCTTCCTCATAAGGAGTTTCAGGGCAATGGACACAATTCACCTATCCCTGACAATTGCTGTCATATATTATGATTTGGTAAATTCTTTGGGATCTTTGAATGTGATTTGGTACGTTACCGGTGTCGCACTGAAGCTACAGATAATCTTGAATCATCTTCAAAGGAGTTTCAAGGTGAGACCACATCTTTTCACTTTTTTGGTATCAAGCTGTTCTCTGTGCAGTTCGCGATAGTTGTAGGTGTATGTTTCTACCATTCTATTTTGCGCTATGATCGTGATGACTGACACTGAATTTGATATCAGGTCATCATTATCGGGGTAGTACAAACTTTGTATGCCCTTCGTGTGTGGAAGCGTGGGTTATATCTGCATATAGCCGCACGACTTTGATGGTTAATTTCAAACCTGATCATCAGTTGGACGCCAATATTATCGTACATGTTCTATTCTTGTGGTAAGTGATGGCCTTACTGATCAACATGCATCCTCTGAACAAGATGAAACACAGGTCATGATTGTTGCTAGCGGTCATGGTGAGTCTCGTGTCACTCTCATATGAAGGTCAAACATAGCTGACTTGATTGATACTTATGAGCCTTTGGAATCGTTGGCATAGGTGCGAGAATCTTGTGTTGATACTTTTTTTTGTTTTTTTTTTTTTTGTAAAAAAATGTTTGTTTCAGTGCTTGTTGTCAAAAAGTGAGCTTTCTTGCTCAGCCCTCTGATCATATGAATTTCAGAGTTTCATCTTAGCACCTCAATTTTTGCCACGTCGGTGAGTTTCAGCCTATTCTTCCGGACTTCAGCACTGATGTTGTATCTTTGCATACAGTGGCTTGTTTATGCATTCTATGGATATACCACAGGCGCAGACGTTGTCATTGCTATTGCTGTGTGCTTTCTTCTTACCCAGAGTAAATCTGGTTTCTCTGGGTGGGTCACGCTAGCTACTAACTTCGCATTCATTGACCCACATCCATAAGAACGAACTCTAAAATCGTTTTGATCATCCGCATGGTGGTAATATCCGGGTTCTTGACGAGGTCCAGCTTTTCCTTGGTCTATCAATGCACTCTGAAATTATTTGAAGTGCTTGTTCTTTGGCAACAGTTATTACTGTGAGGAGTTGACCTTGCAGGCTACAAAGTTCTGGGCTCTTACCTAACCCTGATAGTACATGGCAATACCAAAAACTTTTGTGTTCCTTGACATAGGATTATTTTTGCCTAAATGTGAGATCAAGCCTTAAACTGGAGAGGTTCTTGTCACTGCTGACTTCAACTAGTGTATATCAACAGTTTTGTTGCAATGTATGTCACTCTCACACAGAACTTCAATACCAAATGACCTCCTTCAGGTTGAATGCTTGCAAAATGGTCCGCAGGATGGATGTATCAGCCAGTGTTCCAAAACCTGTGAATGTCTGGGTGACTATATCACACATACAGGATAATGAACTTCCAGTGGCTTTGTCATACAGTCCAGAAGAAAGTGTGAGTGTTAAAACCTTAGATCCCACTCTGACTTTACTGATGTTGATTAGACTGTGCTTCCTCTATCCTTATTTCCTTCCTACAGAAACAACAAAACATTGCAAAGCAAAGACAATAAGGCTTCAAGCACATCTCCTCCCTCTGAGTTGGCAAGCATTGTTCCTTCTGGGATCCAGAATAGATTGAGGCCTTGATACTCCACTTTTAATCATGGATCTGTACAGCCATTTGTATTTGTTTGTTCTTTCCAAGATCAAGAATAGATTGAGGTTTGATGGTTTTCAACCCAAGTGTTCCAACTGTGTGACTTTTGTCTTGAATTTGTTTGGCCATGTGACCAACTGAAGCATTGACCTTAGAGTGTTTCTAATGTGTGAAGTTTGCCTTGTATTTTTTTTTTGCCATGTGATCTACTCTTCTTCCTAATGCTTATATAACCAACTTTCCAATCTCAAATATTTGCTTTTCTGTGTTCATATCATCCCTGTATGCTTCATTTTGCTTGTATCAGTCTACCTTCCTTTTCAGCATCCCAGCACACTTGTTGTTTTCTCACTTTGTGTATTTCATTGTCAGTTGGTCAATACTTGCCCTTACCTTCATAGTACTTACTGATCTGAGCACATTATCATTCTGAATTGCCCTCCCTTCAATGACACAACTACAAACAATTACTCTATGAAAACCAGGCCACCCTATAATCCCATTGACTTAACCAAATGCAGGTCACACCAAGTATAACACTGCCTTTTCAAGAAGTTCCACCATCACTGGAGTTGTAAGGGCAACCTCTGGAGCCTGTGGCTCAGTCACACAGCTGGCAGAGGGAGTTCCAAAGTGTATTCAATGTCTATGATAAGTTCTAGAGGTCTAGCTACTCACTTGGTGGAAGGAGCTTTAGAGAGAATAAGTCTAAGGATTTCCAATGCCAGTGTTCAATGAATTTACTCTAGAGCTTCTGAGAAAAACACTCAACAACAACTAAGTTTGGAGTCTTGTTCCAAAAACAGAAATTTGTTGAAAATGGCCTTGGTCTCCAGCCTTGTGAACCATAGCCACTTCAAAGTAGCACTGTTGGATAGCCCTAGGTTAAAAGTACTTGTCACCAAAAGATGGGAGGATGGGGATGTGAAACAAACTCGGAATAAGAGAAATGAGAATGGAGTCTGGCCTGGACAGTCCCCTGGCATCACCCCTGCTCTAGCATGTGGCATTTCAATGCACTGGATAGAAGAAGTTATGAATTGCCTGTTTAGCTGCTGAGACAGGGTAGATGCCTTGAATTGCTTTTGGTGCACTGGGGTACCTGTGGTAAAAGTCCTGGATCAGAGCTGGTGCATGTACATTTGCCTGTGGCTCCCAAGGATATCCTTAATACCATATCCTTTCCACTTCACCTTGAACTGCAACTTTCCCCAGAACACTCTACTATCCAGAATTTCCTCTGCTTTGCACTCCTCATCATTAACCAGTACTGGTGGTGGTGGTGGCTTTAGGTGGTGACCAGGAATGGGGTGCTCTGGAGCTGGGAATACCTTCACAGTATTAAAGACTGAGTGTAACTGATGTAGACCTGCAGGAAGTTTCAACAAGTTCCAACTGATAGGCCAATGACCATACTTGTCTTTCCGCCTTGAATGGTCCCAGGTGTCATTGCAACAGCTTCTGAGATGGTTGTGTTGTCTTTATGTCTGAATTTGTCAGGTTCTGCTGACCTTGGGGGCTCTGATCCACTGAGTGAGTCCTTACTAGGCAGATGCAATGTCTTACACAAATGAGATGCAACAAGACATTGCAAGAACAAGAACAAGATAAAATTGAGATAATACAAAAACAGAGAGACTGGAACAACAAGACAAAAACAGGCACTAAGGTAATATCAAGACTACTATAACTGATATTACTCTACACCTTAAATACTGGCAGGAAAATTTTCTCTGGGGCTGCAGGTCTATTGTTTGGGGGTTGTTAGGGATGCATGAGTTAATGGGTGTCAATTACAATTGTCCAGGTGTGGGCAATGTCCAAGACTGGTGGGCAGGTCATGGTGTTGCTGGATGCATATCCATGATACATGCCAAGGGAGTTGGGAGAAATGTTGGGATTACTCAGGTCTTTGATTGAGGCCAGGAAAGTAGTGGGGCTTACTGGGGGAAGTGCTGGGGTTTGCTGAAGAAGCACCAGGGTCTGCTGATGTGGGTGCTGAGGATGAAGGGAGGTTGTTGGGAGTTAATGTGTGCTCCAGGGTGGTTGGGATTGATTGGGTTAGGCACAGGAGACTGGAGGCAGGTTCTGACATCATCCCCCCCTTTAGCATTGAGACTCTTTTTGGCATTGAGACCCTTGAGGTGCAGGGTGGATTTTGGTGAGCAGCAGTGGCATGGGAATCAAAGTCAAAGCATAATTGATCTTCATCAGTAAGTTCCTCCTAAGAAAATAAAAAGGGCACAACATATCCTAGGCCCTTGCTATTTGTCTGCCTTCCCATGTCATCCCCTAGCAGCTCCTCCTTGTCCCCCACCTCCCCTCCCTCAGATGATAACCAAGTCAACATTGGGGCAGACTGTGAGGAATGCTGGGCAGAGTATGACTGGAGTCAGGATCAGCAAAGATTAGAGGCAATGTACTGCTGACAGAGTGTTTCAATCTTTGTTTTCAGTCAATGATCTACTGACCTAAACTGTAGAGCTATCAATGACTGTGGCAGGCTCCCCTGGGGGCTCCTCTATCACTTCTTGGCAACTTGTCTAGCTAGCTCCAGTCTCTCTGGTCTGCACCCCTTGGATGAGCCCTAGGACCTAGAATAAATTCCATCCCAGAGAATGCAGAGAGTCTCTTAGGCAGAGGTGACTCCAGAGCAATTTGGTGAGGCTATTGGGTGAGCCCGAGGCCTCCCAACTCTGGTCTGGTGTCAGTCACAGGCTCCCATGAGTCCATAGGTACTATTCTGCCAACTTTCTGCCAACATGGACTTTTAGTGCACATTCTGTGCTTGCCAAGAGGGCCTGTGTGAGTTTGAGGTGCTGGCACCCAGATTCTGACATGACTCCTTCATCTGCCTTTTGTGCTGCTCCAGGCACAAGAGGTGTTCAATATCCCAGAGGTGGTGGGCAATTTGCATTATTACCAAGCAGGGTTGGGAACTGGAGTGAGTCCTAGGGCAGCTGGGTGAGGGGTGTAGGTTGTAAACAGGTGGACAAGAGGGTGGGGAGAGTGGGAAAGTGGAGAAGGTGGCCCCAGGGTTGAAGGTGGGGCTGCCATGGGGAAGATGTAGGGCATGAGAGGGAGTCTTGACAGCTTGAGACAACAGAAAGTGACAAGCATCTCTGCTCCCAGAGGCTGGGTCTAGCAAAAGGCCTTGGGGAGAGGTGGTTATGGTGGGTTCCCCTACCCACAACATGTATTCTCCAGGGTTGGGGTTGTTGATGAGACAGATCTGAGGTGCTCTAAACTCTGCACTGTCAGCTGAGGATCTGGTTCTGCATTGGTGCATAGAAGGGCTGGCATAGAAACATTTTTGGAAATTTGTGAGAAAAATAAATTAAAAAATCTCAAAATGTTTCTCAAGAAACATCAATTAGAAACACACATTGTGACAATGAGTGACATGCTCATTGTGTGCTGCACACACATGCATCTACTCACTCATTGGATATTGATTTTGTTTAAATGACATTTATTCAATTTACTAAATAATTTCTACTTGAGAAAAACATATTAGAAATCATATAACATGTTTCTATTATGTTTTTCTCAAGAAACTCAGACAATTTCCTGAAGTGAGTGGGATTGTGATGTGGTGCTCCTGGCAGCAAGCAAGCAGGTCCTGGAGGTCCAGGGTTGCAGGGGCAACTGGAGGCAAGGCAGGAGGGTGAAGGGGAGGCCCAGAGGGGGATGGTAGTGTAGGTGAGGTGGTGGCACAAGGAGTGGCTAGCAAATGAGGTGGCTTTGGGGCAGGGTGGGGTGATGCATGAGTTTTTCCCTCCTTCCTCCCATATTCTTACTGACATACTTGCCCAGATTGGGTCCACAAACACTGGGTCCTCCTGGACAGAGCTTTGGCAGCATTTGTGTCCATCCAGGATAGGTTGGCAAGGATGCCCTGGGCTTTCTCCCTGGAGTTAGAGCAGGGGATGTCTCAGATGGGGCAGCTGCTGGTGGGGCATCAGCAGCAGAACATGATGGCCCTGGGGTCATAGTGGGAAGTGGCAGTGGATGTGGGGGAGGTCCTGCCCAGGTATGGGGACATTTTGGTCATGGTGGTGGCACAGATGGAGGTTGATTTGGTGGTTGCAGAGTTGGAAGGGGTGGTCCAGAGGAGGGGAGGTAAAGGCAAGCCAATTCTGGAGGTCCTCTATATTATAGCTTTTCTTGGATGTCAATTCATTTGCAAATTCATGTATCCTAGTTGTACATAATTTTGTCTTCAGTGCTTGTTTCACCTTTGGTGCAAAACAATAATTTTAAGTGTGTGCAAAAGCAGGGAAAGTAAAGCACATAGGAGTTCCTGGTGGGAGTGAATCCCTAATGAATTCAGAGTCAGGGGTCATGAAGTATCAAGACAGAGCTGGGGAAGCAAGCAGAAGAAGTCCAGAAAGCTCTGGAGTTGTCTAAGGGGTTGTGTGTGTTGATAGCAGGCACCAGGGCACAAGGGACAAAGTTCCAGGGGCAGCTATCAAGGAAGCAAGTGTCAAAATGATTGGACCTCAAGGAAGGTTTGGAATAGATTCCAAGAAGGTAACAGAGCAGATGAGAGTTAGAAGAACCAGGAGATGGGAGGATAAACCAGAAGACCATGAAAATAAACTGGGAGGCCACGACAATAACCAGGAAACATGAAAATGAACTGGAAGACTTGGAGAATAAACTGGGAGACTTAGAGAATAAACTGAGAGACTGAGAGCTGAACTGGGAGACTGAGAGTTAAGTCAGGAGACAAGAATGAAACAAGATAGAATTGGAAAGAAACAGAGAGACACAAGAACTGAGAGACAAGTGTAGGTAATATCAAGACTACTATGATTGATATCACTCTATGGCTTAAGTACTGATCTTGGGAACCTTTCTGGGGTCATGGATCTCTTGGAGCTACTCAGGTCTTTGGTTGAGGTCAGGGAAGTGATGGGGCTTACTGGGGGAAGCACCAGGGTTTGCCAGAGAAGCATCAACATCTGCCAGAGAAGTGTTGGAGTCTGCCATGGTGGGCACTGGGGGTGGGAGTTGGTTGTAGGAGCTTGTGAGGGGTTGGAATGTGCTCTGGGGCTGTTAGGATTAGTTGGGGTGCAATTCAGGAGTCATAGGGAGGCCCAGAGGTCCAGGGACAGGTCATGATAGTTATAGCTTGAGCCCACATCAGGGCCTCTAGCAACTGTTGGTAAGGTTTGTCTACCACAAACATGTGCTTGGCTTTGTTTTTGGGCAATATCTTGTTGGTTAGTACAATTTTCAAAGGTAATGGCATGTAATGGGGGTTGCAATCTGACATGTTGAAGTATTCAAGTATGCATGTGAAATATGTCTTCTGGGAAAGTGTGATTGCTTCTGTGTGGTGGTTGCAATGGATGACCATTCAAAGTATCAATGATGGCTTGCCTAAGTCCTTGATCTTGCAAGTTTGGGCAAGTTGTTTCTCTGCAAGTGTAGCTCCCTCCATGGTGAACAATAGACCAAAAGGTCTCATCAAAGTCCTCGTCAGCCACCTGTGAGTATTCCTTTGTGACCAGATGTGCCTTCCTGCAAACCACCTTCTCCTTAGCATTGTACTTGTTGGCATAAACCCATTGACACCCCACTATGTTCTTGTCCCTCAGCACTGATGTTTCATCCACTAGCTCAAATACCCCTATCCTCCATCACCTTCAACTCTGACCAAGGTGGGTCACATTCTGATACATACAACATATATATTTACCCACACCATACCAGTTATCTTATCTGTAATGGGTACATATAGCAAATATAGTTTCCTATACACAGGCTGAGTTATCTTATCTGTAATGGGTTATAGAGCCCTGGCCACTCAGTGTATAAGGACTCACAAAAATTTTCCCACCAAGACTAACCATGAACCCCAGAACTGAAACAGACAGAATGTCTAGCACCCCAAATCTAGTCCTCCAGGCAGAAGAAAAGTTTGATGGATCCAACTGGATACCATTCAAGATGACCATTGTCAAAGCTGCTCACAGATGTGGTGTCTACATATCCCTGACAGGTGAGATAGAACCCTCCTACTCTGAGGTAAAGCCAAAACCCCCTGACACAACCAGAAAAGCCACCCTGGCTACTCAAAGCTCCCAAACCACCACCTGGTGAGGCAACCAAAGCCCTGCACTGACCAAATGGATGCAGCATGATGCCTATGCATGCAGCATGGTGACCCTTAATGTCTTCAACCCTGTTGGTGTGGGGGTGAGACTTGACAGAACCACAGCAGATGCATGGAAGTCACCTACCAATATCCATGATGCTAGATCAGACCTCTATCTGATCAATGCCAAGGAGGAGCTAGCTGTTATAAAATACTCAGATGGGGGCAACATCAAGGCCCATTTCACCACCATGCACACTGCCCGGTCAAAGGTGAATGACCAAGGGGCAAACATTAGTGATGTAAAGTTCCAGATTGTACTCATAAAATCTATGCTGTCAAGCTGGGTGCCTGTCACAGGCACCCTGATGGAAGCAAGAACATCAATGGACATCATTATTGAACTAACCACATATACTGTACTCACCCATGGGCCATCCATTGTCACTGCATCAAAGTTGATTCAGGCACTGTTAACCCAGGCTAGCCACTGGAACAAATGCAGGAACTGCAGGTGTGAAGGGCATGTCAAAAAAAAATGCTACCAAAAAGGCAGAGGGATGGAGGGCCAGTACCCTGACTGGTGGCAAAAGAAGGAAGAGAAGGGCTTAAATACCTCCATCAGTGACCAAAATGGGTCAATGCCACCAGCAGCAAACTCCATGGTTGTGTTGGCTAGCAATGACATAAGTCTGCAATGCCTAGCATTCACTGTGATTAGCAATGTCACCCCTGGAAGTGAAATCATCACATATGCTGACTCTGCAGCCAGCTGCCATTTCTTTGTAGACAGGGGAGACTTCAAGACATACCACCTACCAGGTCCCAACAAGACATTAGGCTGCACAGCCAACAACAGGGGATTGTTCTACATAGCAGGCATGGGCAGGGTTAGGAAATGGGTCATCCTACAATGGCAAGGAAATTGAGCTCATGTTTGACAAAGCCATGCATGCCCCCAATCTCAGCCACAACCTTATATCCATTAGATCACTTGGAAAGAAGAGATATGAGATGCTCTTCAAGGGCTCAGGCACCACATTTTATGATAGAGACAGCATACCATTCATGCACACCACCCCAGCTTCAGAAACCATGTATGAAATCAACTTTGTCACTGACACCACCTCCTTGGAAATGGCCACATGATCCCTACACCACCCTATTGACTTTGAGACATAGCACCAGCATCTAGGACACATAAGTAAAAGCACGCTCTGTGACAAGATCAAGACTGGGGTCATAGATGGCCTAGTTGTGTCAAAGTTGACAGCACTTTGCATATGCAAAGACTGTAATATGAGGAAGAATGTGCACTGCCCTTTCAATGCCAAAGTTAAGGTTGAACAGAAGCCATATGAGCAGGTCACTTTCAACTTCTGGGGCCCTGTTAGGGTCCAAACAACTGGAAGGAAATCCTGGATGATGATAGCCTCCAATCATGGAGGTGTGGAGATGGAGGCCTGGTACCTCACCCACAAAATGAAGGAATCAACAATAGTATGCCTAAAATTGTTTAATGCCAGGGTCAAGAACCAAACAGGACACCATGTTGAGGTCATCAGATCCAACAGCAGCACAGAGTTTGGGAACAAGCTGTGGGAGGAACACTGTGAGAGGAGAGGCATTGTCCATGAGACCACCCCTCCATGATCATTGCCAGCAAACAGCATCATGAAGAGAAAGGACTACACAATACTAAACCTGGCAAGGAGCATGCTTAGTGACTCAAAGCTTACAGCACACTATTGGGGAGAAGCCACCTCAACAGCCATGTACCTCCTGGACTTTATCCCCACTTCTCAACACCTCAGGAAAACTCTGTTTGAAATCAGGACCGGAAAGATACCTGACATATCACACCTGAGGCCGTTTGGATCAGTGGTGTACACAAAGTTGTCAAAGGAGGAGAATCCCAACAAGCTAAACCTGAGGTTGGTAAAGGCAGTCCTGGTCAAGTATTATGGTTGAGGCAACTACAAGCTATTGGATTAATCTACAGGGAGAATTTTCCAATCTCATGATGTGGTGTTTGGAGAAGGACTAGGCCATCACATCTTGCTGGACAACCATGGGGAGGAATCAGCTGACTTCTTCAACATATTTGAGGTCAATGATGAGGACACCAATGAGATACAGAACAGAGACTCAAACCAGATCCTGACCATGGAGGCAATGGAGGCAGACTCTGAGAAGCCAGGTACTGCTGAGGGGGGAAACACCACAAACCAGACAGAGGGAAAGGCAGCAGCACCACACCCCAGCAT
This sequence comes from Termitomyces sp. DKA64, assembly GCA_017657295.1. Taxonomy (NCBI): domain Eukaryota; kingdom Fungi; phylum Basidiomycota; class Agaricomycetes; order Agaricales; family Lyophyllaceae; genus Termitomyces; species Termitomyces sp. DKA64. The sequence goes on along the minus strand of JAGGAV010007885.1, from coordinate 9,429 downwards.
GACCAACACACAGCCCACCACAGACACACATTAGCAACTCCCTACACACACACCCCCAGAGGCACCACCTCCCAGACAATCCACTAGAATTTGCAGCAATGCAGCACCCCCTTTTCCCTCCATACATCCACCAGCTTGACCTGCACCCAAAAACCCACCACCCTCAAGCACACATGCCTGGCAATCTTGACAAGGAAGTACCACTCATGGCAGTTGCATGCAGCAGCCTGGGCAAGGACTTGTGGATCCCTAGAACCTTCAGAAAAGCAATGACCTGACCAGATTTATAGAAGGATCCCACCAACAAAGAGATGCAACAAATGGACCACCAAAGAGTCTGGAGGCTCATGCCACGACCAGTCCAAGCCAGGACAATGAAAAACCACTAGACTTTCACCTTGAAGTACAATGAAAATGGCCATGTTGTGGGATGCAAGGCCAGGCTTGTAGTGAAAGAGTTTACACAGATCTCAGGAGTGGACTTCTTTGTGACCTACACATCTGTTGTACACCACAAATTGCTTCACATGAACTTGGCCATTGTACCATGTTAGACTATGAGATATGGAAAATTAATTACACCAGCATGTACCTGAATGCACTGACTCAAGCAAGCACCCATTCTCATGGAACAGCTGGAGGAATATGCCAAGAAACTGAGCAAGGTGTTTAAAATTGACATTGCAGGAGGACAGCAGGTTAGGGGGAGTGAGGATGCAGACAGAAATGTGATAGCGGAGGACCTGGAACATCTGGAGGACAATGAGAAGAATTTGGATGACAGCACTGGACAAAGTATTGCACAGAACAATGGATGCTAGAAACAATTGGGCAAGGACACTGAACAAGGACATGACAAGGCCAAGGTACAAACAATCCAAGGCAGATCGGTTGGTGAGGTTGAGGAAGCAGGAGGGGGAATGGACTATCACAAGCACCTACACAATAGGAATGTCATCCTCAAAGGAGGAGTCTGAACAAGTGCACAAGGAACTGAGTGAGAGCTTCAAAATCAAAGACATGGGCAATATACATTTTGTACTGGAGATCCATGTTACTTGCAACTGCAGCAAGAGACTCCTTACCCTTGACCAGGAGGGGTACCTCAGATGTGTCCTCAAGCAGTACAGGATGACTGATAGCAAACCAGAATACATTCCATTGCCACTGTAAAAGGACCACTTCACTATATATAGAGCCAGTCAGCATGTCCAACAGCTTGGACATTGTGCCCTTTTGGGCCAGTTGGTTGAGCACTTGGACTGGCAAGTATTCCTCTCACAGCCACCTGGGATTGTCTCTGGCAAATCCCAATGTGCTCTGTCACCAGAGGAGAAGGAGTTTATGAGTGACAGATTGTTCAATGAGGCCTTAGGCTTGCTCTGTCAGGGGACTTCTATTTCCAAACTCAATGGCCAACCTACACTGACTCCCATTGACCCACTCCCCTTCCCTGAGGCTCATTTGACACCTCCAGGGTGCTCTCCAGATCCCCAGAGATTTCTGGGGGTCATTCTCCTTTTCAGGAAACCCCTGGAACTTGCTGTACTTCCTCATCGAGTACTCTCCCAAGGTTAGAGTTAGCTCTGGTTATTTATCTAGTCATGCCCATGCCTCCACCACCTGCTGATGTGCCACACTGAGCAGCAGGGATCCTTAGACTTGTTCTCTTTGGATTCCCCTCTGCTAGGTGATTAGTTACTATTTGTATTGTTGGTTACCTTTCAAATATACTTCAGATTCCCCTCTGCTAGCTGCATAATTTAGCCACCACTTGTGGAGGTTGCCCTTACAGCAGAACAAGTCTCTTAACCCTGGTCTAGAAGCCCCTCATAGCCTGCAAGGAATTTCTGAGCCCCCTATTTGTTGGTTCTCCACCAGGTTTAAGCACTCACAGAATTCTATGTCTCAGCTTGCCAATCCAGACACTCCCCCAGAGGCCCTGGTCCCTCAGGATGAGGCCTGGACTTGCTTGCTACACCTAGAGAGCCAGGTGCAACTGACCCAATTTTCCCTCACCCATCACACAACTGAACTCTCTGCCCTCCACCAAACCACTGATCTCTTTTCCCAATCCTTCAAGCACTACTAGAGCATCTGCCCCCTACTGCTGTGCCACTCCTAGTGGCAGAACCACCCCCAGCTGCTCCAGTAGCCCATTCTGTAGCTCCAGTAAACCCCTGAGCATGGATCCCCTATCCTGTACTCCCAGATGCATATGATGGCAATTGCTCTGGCAGGGAGTGCTTCCTTTAGTCCTGTCTCACCTATATTCACCTCAGCAGGGACACCTTTGACTCCAATATACTGAAGATAGCTTGGGTACTGTCATACATGAAGACCAGATGCACCTCCACCTATGCACTATGGGTGTTCTGATGCTCTGGAGGTGTTGGGAGCTTTGTAGATTGGGCTGCTTTTGAAAAGGACTTCCAGGCAGAGTTCTTCCCAATTGACCCTGCCAAAACTGCCACCTTAGTGCTATGTGACAGGGAGCAGTATGGACAAGGAAAGCAGCTGCTAGACAAATATATCAACTCCTTCTGGGCATTAGTTGAGCAACCAGCCTACCCAGATGGTCTTCAACTGTGCCTCACCTTCTGGGATGGCCTGCACCCTACATTGCTAGAGCACATTGACAACCTTGCCAAGGGCCATCCAGATGATGAGCAGATCATCTCCTGGTATAAGGTGGCCTGGGATCAGTGGCAGCTTGTAGACATTTGACAGGAGCCACACCACATGCATCTGACTCACTGCCCAGCTCCAGTCACTAGTCTCCAGTACCCTGCTCCTGTAATCCCAGCACCTGCCCCTGCTCAAGCCATCCCTGTGCCATGACCCTTGCTACCAGGCATTCCCATGGACATGGACACCACCTGACAGCAATTGCCTGTGCCACTACTATGCTGGAGATGCAAAAAACTGGGGCACTTTGCACAACATTGCCCATTGGATCTCAAGGTACATTACCTCTCCACAGCTGAGCAAGAGGAGCTCCTCCTGCAACTGTTGGCCATGAAGGACACTGCTGGAGCTCCATCACCACATGAGCTGGCACTGGAGTTGACCCTGGAGGAAAGTGGTGCTTGTGCCCCCCTCCAACACCTGGAGGAGGATTTTTAGTCAAGTGACAGATGAGATGTATGCCTCTGTTGCCAGGTACTAACAGGTTTGCATGTCTGTCAGTAGAAAATGAAATTGCCCTTCCCAATATCAATGACCCTAAGACCAAAGAACCTTAGTCTTCCCCTCCAGATGTATAAACACCAACTCTGAACCTCAAGCCAGGCTCCCTGATGCCAGTTAGGCTCCATCCATGCTGCCCTGCCTGGAAATGCCAACTGCTCTGGCAGTATGTAGTGGCTGCAAACCCTTCCATGAACTCCTTGTGCCTTGACATGGAAGTTGAGACTACAGACACCCAGCAAACTCATGGAGTCACTTCCCTCCTAGATGGATAGTGAAGTGACAGGGCTGTTCCTGGACTTGGAGTTTGTGAAGTGCCACAGCCTGGGGTGAGGTAATCATGAGCCAGTGCCCCTGGAGGTGCTCCACCTGTGCCACCAAGGTCAAGGAAGTGGCAGGGGACTTCCATTTCTGACCTCTGTGCCCAACCTACACCAACTCTTTTTGACCCACTCCCTCTCCCCAAGGCTTGTTCAACATCTCTGGGGTGCTCTCCAGATCCTTGGAGATCTCCAGGGGTCATTCTCCTTTTCTGGAAACCCCCAGAACTTGCTGTAATCCCTCATCAAGCACTTTCCTGAGGTTAGGGTTAGCTCCAGTCATCTGTACAGTTGTTCCTATGCCTCTGCTGCCAGCTGATGTGCTGCACCAAGCAGCAGGAATCCTTAGACTTGTTCTCTTTGGATTCCCCTCTGCTAGGTGATTAGTTACTATTTGTATTGTCAGTTACCATTTTTAATATACTTTGGATTCCCCTCTGCTAGCTGTGTGATTTAGCCATTGCTCCTGGAGGTTGCCCTTACAGAAACATGGTCTGGGTAGGTCTAGGGCACTCCAGTAAACTATATGGAGGCATGCAAGTAGCAAATGAGTGTGAGCAAGTACAGTATGGAGCTCTAAAGATGACTTATCAGGAATAGGGATTAACTTGGGACTAGATCTGAGTTAAGGGTGTGGGGATGGTTTGGAGATGTGGAGTTGAATGTAGGAGTCAGAGGTGGTAGGATCAGAGTCAAATGTAACTGAGAGAGTTGAGGAAAGATGAGAAATTTAAGGAGAACAAGACATGATGAGACTTAGATGAGAGATAGAAATGAGATGAGAAAGGAAACAGATAAGATTGGCACTGATAAGATTGAAACAGATAAGATTGGAGATAAGAAGGAACAACAAGACTAGAGACAATTCAGGAAACCTGAGGTGAAGAAACACAAGACCATAAGTAGTTAAGCAATATCAAGACTACTGTATCTACTGCTAATCTAGGGCTTAAGTACTAGCCAGAGGGCATCTCTAGGGTTGCAGGTCTAAGACTGGGCCTGTAACAGACCCCCCATTACACTTACTTTACTTATCAACAGCTAGTATAGTAGCACATTCTTATGGTAGTGTCACCTGATGCTACCTATAAATATAAATTATATACTTATGTAAGGCAGTGCTTTACTTCATACTTCATAGACAGACTATCTATTAGTTTGTGTTATGGAGTGTGAACCATAAGCTGTGCAACCTATAATGGAAATGTTACATTTTTTAACACAAATGAGTGGTTACTCATTTGTGAAGTAGAAGCTGAACTTTTGACACAAGAAGTTCACTGCCACTTGTTGCAATTAGAACATTAAAATTTTAATGTTCACTTTGTTAGAATCTGATGTGATGATGTGATGAGGCAAAAGGGGGATGCCACAAACTGATGTCAGGGCCACAGTGGCCACAGGCCATGCTTTGTCTATGCTCACTAGGACTGCATGTAGAGTACCCTCAGTTATTTTACATGTTCTGAGGGTATGACATTTATATTTCATACATATGAACATCCACTAACATACTGTACCTAGATTCATACTTATGTGTCTATTCATAGGTACAGACAATAAAGTTATGTTACCTGTTCTGAGGATTCAGACTTACATGTCTATTCATAGGTGTCTGTCACACCACTATACTTGCTGCTGCCTATCTGAATTCCAACACACTTGCCTCAATGGGTACCATGATGACCTGGGAGGAACAGGTGCTCAGACTTCAGTCCAAAGCAGAACTCAATGGAGTAGGTCTGAGTACTCCATACATATCAGCAGATCTTGTCATGTCAGCAGTGTGATGCCAGGAGGGCTACCTGCAGCCACTCCTGTGTGACCACCATATAATGGTTAGATGGGCATCACAAGTGAGGGTGTTAGGGTGCCCTCTGTCATGACCTGTCCCTGAACCCCTGCTGGACTCTGGACCTCCCCTGAACACTCCAGTAAGCCTGGAATGTACTCCCCCTTGCCCCCAACATCTATGACACTTCCCCACCCCCAGCACCTGCTCCAGCAACTCCCAAGGCTTCTTTGGAAAACCCCAACACTTCTCTGGCAGTCCCCATGATCCCCCTGACATCCCCTCAGTGCCTGGGTAAGTCCACCCTCCCTAGTGCACATCAAGGTTATGTATCAAGACAATACTGCCACCCAACTAGCCAGTCTCAGGATGCCCTGAATAACTGTACCTGAGACCTGCCCGCATGATCTGACCTCAGACCTGCAGTCCCAGAGGAGTTTTCCCTGCAGGTACTTAAGCCATAGTGTAGTAATAGTTAGGTAGTCTTGATATTACCTACATTTTTGAACTTGTTACATCTCTCATGTATCCTCCTATTCTGTATCATCTTGTTCAATCTTATTGTCTCCCAATTGCATCTGTTTCCATCTTATCAGTCTCAATCTTATCAGTTTCCATTTTCAGTCTCTCATCTGTTTTCTAAGTCTTGTCTTGCCTTGTTTCCATCTCTTGTCTTGTCTCAACTTCCCTGGTTAAACCTACAGCCCCTCCTGTTCCCTGTTGAAGCCCCTTCTACCTGGAACCCTTTTAAAAACTCCCTGTACTCATAACCCAGAGCTCTGTACCATGCTTCTCCCCCACTTGCCCATCACTCTGCTCTCCCATATAATCTAACAGAGCATCCCCAACCTCCCCAGACCACCACTATCTCCTTCACCTGCCCCACTTCACTCTTCTGGAGCTCACTGAAGCTAGGGATTATGAGTGTAGATGTCATGTCCACCTAGTAAGGGACTCACCCAGTGTAGCTGAGCCCCCAGGTCAGCAGAACCTGATACCCTCTTCCCAATTGTACCCTAAGATAGAGTCAGGTAATGCAGCACTGTCAGTGGGCAGAGGGTACAACCCTGTGTATGTGCCCACTACAATATGAGGGGAGCATGTGAGTGCCCTCCATACAGTTGCAGGCAGTCAGCCTGACCTACTGCTGAGGAGCACCCCACTGAGAAGTGTGGGAGATGGACCATACATAGCTTGCAGCATTGGGCAAGTGTGAAGAGGTCTAATGCTGACTATACAGGTGTCAGGACCATTTGCCACCATTAGGACAATTTGCAAGGGCAGCAGAAACACCTCTGATACAGACAGTGAAGCCCAACCCAATGACATCCTCCATAGAAGGGTGTTAGTGTTTTGGCAGGACCAGGTGGAGGTTACAAAGGCCTCCACTCAGCAGTGCTTGACTGCAAGAGTAGTCAAACATATAGCTATTCAGTGATTGTTGGGTGATGGAATTATCCCAACTGATTCAGTGAAGTTCATATACCTCCACATGTTATTTTTTTGCACAGGAAGTCACTGAGTACCTCCAGCAAAAGAAATTATGAGGGTCCAAGGCATCCTTGGTGATGCCTTCACTGATCTTAGGTGGGGATGCCATAGACCCACTGTCTCCATGCATTGAGGCTTTGACTCTATTACATGCACCACAGCAACTGGGTGAGTTGCCATGTGAGTACAAGGTGAGGCAGGCTACTGTGGACTGGCAGAGATGGGCCACATTGGGGACCATTGGAGTACCCAAAGTGGCCTCAACAGAGGCAGAGTCATTGATAACAGTGGAACACCCCACAGTATGTCATAGACCTGCTGGGTCTACATGGAGAGTACTGATGTGGGAAGATAGACTTGCATTGCAGCAATTCTGCAACAGGAACATGGAGGACTTTGGGCAGTTCCAAGTTGAAGACCAAGGAGTGGTGTTCCAGGGGAACACCCCATATAATGCTTGGTCAGAAGGGTACCATTCCAATGGTCTGAACTGACTAATAAAGACTGAGGAGTGAGGATCTCACTCCCCACTGGATGGTGCCCTTGGAGGTGCTGTGGAGAGTTACTCCATGCACCAACAACAGGCTGGACCAGAAGGTAGTAACCCTCTGAGTCAGCCTGGATATGGTACAGGATGTGGAGGAGGGTCTGGGACTGGGGGCCTTGTTGCAGGCACTGATTGCAGTTGCAGAGGAGCTGTAACCCACATGGATAGGTCATCAGTATGACATCCAGTTCTCTAGGTAGCAGGCATCAACCAGAGCACACCATCTCTTGAACTCAGGGCAGCTACAATTGGAACTGGCATAAAGAGAGTTAGTTCTGCACAATATGCACCTGTGGTTGGACATTGTGCAGGTGGATGCTGTGTGGCCACTGCTTGTGCAGTTGGAGCAGCACCTGTCTGCCTACCAGTCATGCCCAATGTGGCCATAGAGCTGGCAGTTGTTGCAACAGGTTGGTTTGCATATCTTCTTATGGATAGGGATTTGCTGGCTGCCAATGAAGATATGTTTCTGAATGAGGTCATTGGCCATATGTATGTTGACGCAGGTAATCTTGAGTGAGGCAACTGTCTGGTGCTGTGAACGGAGTTCAGGGCATTTGAGCCACAGTGCTCATACTACATGTGCTGTCAGGGTTGAACAAACCCAAACACAGTACAAATTGGGCAATGAGGTCATATCTTTTTGGCAATGTATATGCTAATGCCAAATAAGTCCTTGAGGAGGACTCAATCTTATGCAGTGTAGTTCTGGAATCTGTGGGTGGAGTCAGCTGTATCAAGCTCAGCAACATATGTACTGCCACCAATGGCCTTGAGTCTGATTACATGTGTCTTGAGAGGTGTAGTATCCATCTCCCCATCTTCCTGGCAGTTGTTGGAGGCCTTGAGGTCAAGGTGTTTGAGGAGTCTGTTGAGGTTGTTGTGGAGCTTCAAGGAGCCAGTGGCAGAGAGGTCATTTGGGGTATTAGAGTTGAGGGGGTTGAACCATATGAGCATGGTGCATGTATCATGGAGGAGGTGCTGTTGGATGTTAGTTAACTCCTGTGTAGATAAGAGATCAGCCAGTTTTTGTTGGGGCTGGGGGAGGGTGGTGAGGGTCAGCAGAGAAGCCTTGACTATGATGGCCCACATGGGGCCTCCAGCCTCCAGCCCTTGCCAACTGTTCTCTCTGTACAGTCTCCCTGGCTGCTATCAGGGCAGGTGTTGGTTTTGAGATCCTCAATCATCTTCACAGAGGCTCTTGGGTTACTGTGGGGGCCTGAGTGTGTTGGGCAGGAATAAGCACTTGACTATCAGAGTTAAGGTTGCTCTCCAGGACAGTTTTGGCATGAAGTGGTCCATGGTCTGGGCATATTCTGGGTGTCATAGGTTGTCGAGGGTTAGTATGCCCAGAGTAGAGGTGTCTGAGTGGGGTTTGCCAGGGTCTGTGGTAAGTTGCAGCTCATCTTCCTCAGTGTCTCAAGAGGTAACAATCAATCTCAATCCCTGATCATAGAGACAGTATCTGCTATTTGCATATCCAACTAGGCAAGTCTTCACAGATTGGGGATCCAGTTTTGACCTTATTAGCCCCTCTGGCACCTTTGCCCAGGTGTAACAGCCCTAAGGGTGTAGATGGTCCACTCATTGATGGTGGTTTGTCTATACTTGTTTGGGAATGGTGTTGGGGTGCCTTGTTGTTGAAAGAAGGTCCCTTGTGTATACCTGGGCTGCTGCAGCCTCTGCCCACAAGTCCTTGGGCAGGTTGCTCTCCACTAGCATACAGCATATGCCTTTGAGGATTGTCCTGTTTGCCCTCTCCACTAACCTGTTCTGAGCATGCATGTAGGGTGTAGTGACCTTGAGAATTATGCCATGGCTACCCAGGTATGTTGACTAAGACTTGTTTACCCACTCACACCCCATGTATACCCTGACTTCTTCTAGTTTGTCTTTCAGATTTGATGTGGTACAATTTCAGGGCCATGAGTGTGGTGCCTGCATCCTTTCTTGTTGAGAAGTATACTAACATGGATGATGACCTGCCATCAACTGCTACCATCAAATATACTGCTCCACCCATGGAGTGCATGCTTGCTGGACCCCACAGGTCAATGTGAGTGCAGTCATTTGGTGACCCTTCAGGTTCA
>JAGGAV010007884.1:0-36435 GCA_017657295.1 Termitomyces sp. DKA64 | reverse complement strand
GCACTGCTCCAGTTCAACCCCCACAACCCCATACTCTCCAACTGGCTGGCTTTCACCAGAGAATTCTCCAGTAAGTTCGGCATCTTTGACACCATAGCAGAGGCAGAAGAAAATCTATTCAACCTCCAGATGCACGACAACAAATGCTTCACAACCTTCATCATATGATTTGAAAGGGAAGCCTACGAAACTGGGTAGAACTACAATGCCCTCTGGTTCGCCCTCTGCCACACTCTGCCCCAATGACACCCATCTTGATTGATCCTCCTTCATATTTTGGCTCCAATCCCGCCACTCCCGAAGCCTCTGCCTACCCGCCCTCCTGGACCACCCTAGACTTACTCGGACTGCTTCCCCCAAGCTCCCCTCGCAAGTTTCACCTGGCCCGCACCCCCCCGGAGCACTAGGTTATAAGTTTAGGACGCCGAGTCCGCCTAGTAAGGATTCGCCCAGTGTTGCTGAGCCCCCGAGTCAGCGGAACCTGACATTCAAGTACTAAGGACATTATTGTGTAATTGCTTGAGGTCTTGTTGGCAACATTCAAGATTGATTGCTCAACATGCTATCAAGTTGGTAGATGACAGAAAGGAGTTTGGTGGGGGTTAAAGGTATGTTGCTTCAACTATATTTGCTGGAAGAAGGGGGTGGGTACTGGTGACAGCATAATAAAGGGAACAACCCATTTGCTTGCAAACTGTAACATGTTCTGGCCAAAAGACTGAGTAAGTAGCTGTACTCCACTTAGACTGATCACTGTCAACAGCTTTGAAGAGGGCCTGGTGAATGTCAAAGTGAGGTTGCTTGACTATACTGTTAGCATGCTTGTTGTAGCCTGAAACCTGGATGTGATGTAGGTTGTACTTCTTAGCATGTTGCTTCCTTGCTTAGCTTGCTCTATACAATCTTAGAATGCAAGAAAAGAGGATAGTTGACTAGAAGTAGTCCATTGCCTCTTCCCTTATCACATGTAGACATGTCAATAAGTTTAGAGAATGTTGATAATGCATATTACATGAAGCTACATGAAGCCAAGAGAGAACCATAAGGTGAACACTGAGAATTTTATAGATGGTTGAACATTCATGCAGTATATACACAACTATTGATAGTAGAGTTCAACTGCTCAAGGTCATGCATCAAAATACATTCAATTTTCTTCTGTCCCTCTGCCCAGAAGGACATCATTCCTAAAACAGCTATATTTAAACTATTGAACACAGTAAAAATTGAAGTTGAAATCACAACAATACTGATAATAGTGTTGATCAATAATCAGGGTAGAATAATCTATACTTGATCTAGCTAGAACTTTGCATGTGGCTTAAAACTGGGAAAGTCAATTATGCAGCTATTTGTGAGTATCACTGGGTGCAGGATACAATATTCTTTGGCAAAACAATGTAAAAACACAGTAAAAATAATCCAATTGATTTCAAATTTTTCTTTTCATGTTTCTGTCAAAACTATAGATAAAATATTGTAACCAATGGTATGTGCAGTACAATTCAGGGAAGTAAAGAAAAGAATTATAATGTTTATTGATTTATTGATATTAATGTATAATGTTTATTGATTAATCAACATTAATCAATAAACATTATCATTTCTTTCTTTCTTTTGCTTCAAATTGTATTGCAATACCATTGAAATACCATTTTTTAGGTTCAGTTACAATATTTTTTCTATTGTTTTGACAGAAACATTCAAAGACAATTTTGAAATCAATTGGATCATCTTTACCACATTTGTACATTGTTTTGAAAAAGAACATTGTCCCCTGCACCCAGTGTATGGATACAGATTAGTAGAAAGTTAGCCAATAAATTATAAATTCGCTGCCGTAACAATATGATCTCCTTCTCCGCGCATTGAAAGCCTAATCTATGTTTCGTCCACACTGGAGCAGCATAGCAGCGACGACGATGCTCTCGAGGAGCCTCTGATTGATCGCATCCGAAGTGATCTGAATCACGATGGAGTTCTGGGTCCTGGAAACATTCGCAAGGAAAGTGCAGTTCAAGTCCCCAACATATAACTAGAGAATGCTGTATGTAAGTCCAGTGTATTTTCCTGGAGTGTAACAAACGCGTTTTTTACATTGATAGAGTTATTGTGTGGCGCCCAGATATATCTGACACCACGGACTTCCATTGCCCGTGCACTAAGCAAGGTTAATAAACTCCACAATACCAGGCAAATTAAATTGCTAACCTACGATCCGAGGACAGCCTGAGCCAGCTGCGCACGGGCTGCTTTGACATAAGGCCGCGAATTTCAATCAAGGGCGGCGATTTCCACTCAACGAGTGCAACTGGGCTGTCTTGTGCGTTTTTGATGGCAGTGTAGCCTGGCATGTCATTGTCTGTGCTAATGGTAAAGTAGGTCCTGCCATCTGGGCCGAAGACCCTGGAGTTCAGAATGTGTGAACCAGAAGATGAGATGTGATAGGTGATAAGGGTGGTGGTGTGCGAGACGGTGGGGTATGGGAGCGCGCCTAGAATCGAGGGTGCAGGGTCCTGCGACCATGAAGAAGAGGGAGCCTGTCCCTTGGTCCAGCTGTTGTATGGGTGCATACTTGAATTGCGTATGAATATAGTCTATGTAGGTGAATGACGCTCGATAGAGGCCCAAAGAGGGTGCAACTTGACGCTGTTCGTGGCTCAGCTAAATGAGCTTTTCATATATGCAGCATCCTCCTGAGTCATTTGCGTGTGAAAAGTCCCATACATCTAGGGAGCTAGTTACATTGATTGCGATTCCAACATGAAAAGGGAAAAGCGGAGTACTACCGCCGTATGTGGGTCGAAATCGACATCTCGACCGATGAAGGTTTGAACTTAGGGTTGATGACGTGGCGGTGAAAAGACAGGTTCCGGTGATCACGTATATACAACATAGTAGGCTTGGGCGTTTCATGTCCAGATATTGGCTCCTTGGCTCTCAAAGTTTCTCAGCTGAGCACGCGGTACCGCTCCTTCGTGATTCGTACTGGCACTTAATGATGAACCACGGTCCATAAAGGTTGGTTGCGAGAGTATCTCCGCAAGTGGCTCTGGTTGTGTAGGGGTTGAAAACTTTCCACATATCGCACCAGCACTGACGCAGAGACGGTTGCCAGGAATTTACCGTTTCGTACAAACCCAAGGAATGTATGTTCATTTCTTCAGCCGTCTTTCCAAACGCCGGCAAGGATACGCAATGCCCCTTCGTTAATCTGCATATTGGTTTGGCCGTTACGAGTTTTTACTCGTGAGAGGAACAAAGGCAGTGCTAGCCTCAACGGAGTGTCGGATCAAGACAGCGAGGACACGTCTTGTGTTCCGATACCAGGCTTCCAGTACAGACAGGATTAACATCGAGAAGTGGCTCAGTTGTAGTGCAAAGAGTGTGAGGGCTCAGTTGAGGACTAGGAAATAGAACAGGTACGGATCCAAGTGAATTTGATCAACATGGGGTCCTTTTATTCTCTTTCGGAACCTAGCTCAAGATCAGGACAAAAACCGTTGGCGTCCAATCTGCGCATTGATTACATATCACTCTCTTGAATAACTTGTTTGAATATTCCTACTCAGCCTACTTGACTGAATTCTGACAGTAAGTCTCTCTTTACACTACTTCGGTGATACCGTCCCGGGCGAAAATTTTCAGATTGGATCAGTGACGTGAGAAGTTGGAAATGCTGATATTGCTCAAAAAATGCGTGGATACAGACAAGAGAGTATGATACGTATTACAGAATTCAGACAAAGCTACCGACAATCTGTGTTTCACAGGGCTGAAACGATTGGCAACTATTTCAGTAAGTATTACATGGCATATCTGAAAATACGCATGAACATAGTACAATGGTTCCGAGAACGAGTTGACTCACTTCCTTGTCCACTCCCGCGCGGTGGCTTCATACCGAGTCCGGTCAGTCTTGTAAAGATGGGCGATATCGGGCACCAGCGGGTCATCGGGGTTCGGGTCCGTCAACATTGAGCAGATCGACAGTAGAACTGAACTCGACGTGAGGACACGCCAGCAAGAAAGATGGTGATTCAACGTACCCTTGGAAATCGTCAACGCGGGCGACCATTGATCCCTCAGAATATCCAAGCAAATGGAACCGTTGGCGTTGATGTTGGGATGATAGATCTTGGTCGTGAAGCTGACCTTAGGTGGCTTGAAGGGGTAGTCTGTCGGGAAACTAATCGACAGGAAAAAGACACCACCCGCATATGGAGAATCGCCCTGAGTCGGCGTTGGCGTCAAAAGCGGTTCAAAATAACATGCAAAGTGTATTCACCGGACCCATAATCGTCGCCTGCCATTGGAACATATTATCGCCAGTTGGTCCGGCGCTGCATGATGAGGGCGGATCGCGGCCGAGATCAATCAATTCCTAGAAAGAACACAGTAAATTCCTGAACCACCGCAACAAAAAAAGCATCGACGGGCAAGCAAGTTGCTTCGAGATGGAGTGATGACGGACCTTGTTGATGCGTTTGAGAGCCATCGGCAACTATGGACTTGGATGAAGGAACTATGGGGGAGTGAAGCAATCGCACACGATCAGAGTGATAGTCGAGGAGATTACAAACGGCAAAAAGGCGATTTGAAGACGATTAGGGAGATTGGACAACAAGTCAATAATGGGGATGGTTTTTGGTTAGAAATGGGAACTTACGAGGTCTAGAAGGCAAGAAGAACCAGAAACTGGTGGTAGTGAGGGGATAAGCTGAAGGCTTTTGTTTGGCAGCTGTTTTGTAAGCTGTGGCCACCCACGCGAGCAGATTGGTCAGCAGTTCGGACATTGCCTGGCCCTTGTCTATCGGATCACGGTTCATATCCGTGGGCGTTTTAGGCATAAAACATGGCTGAGAAAAGCATCTTTGTCTGACAACAAAAGCCCTTTCCTGCTCTCACTCCGAAGGTTCATCATCGTTCTCATCGATAACTCAAAAATATATGGTCTCTTTGAAACCCGAGTCAAGGGGTCCATCAGGATCATCTCATCGCAGAGTGAAGATTTTCAAGCAGAGATTCAAATGGCAATTTGTAACCAAGTGGACATACAAAGAAAATGAGAGAGAACACTGAATGCAGATAGAATGCGATCATCAACTGCCATGAGCAGTCTTAGTCGCTCGACCCACAACTTACCATCCAATCCGGATTGGTCATTTTTATCCGCGTGTTGATTGTCTCAAACACGATTGAAGGAACCCTCGAAGGCGCTTGCTAAATCCACGGATCCCGGTGCGGATGGTGAGGTAGACCCCACTGAACGAAGACTGCTTAACATTGCAAAGGCTGAAACTTGAAGCTGTGAATCACGAATCTATTTTACGTCCTTCAGTCCGCCCAAATAGTCGACAATGGACTCACCTTCCCTCAGGTGAAGGCATCACATATGGCCGACCCCCTGCACACGTTTCAGAGGAATCACAGATTCGGAACGCAGAGAAATATACAAAAAAAACTTCCGGACATCATGAGCGCGCGGGACTCCAAAGCAAAATCCTTTCATCCAGTGGCTACCCTCCAAATTTCCCCCTCCGTCACCACTCCGCGGTCATCCCAGTCTTGAACATATAATGTTGATGTGATACAAGGAGGCAGACCCTACAATCACGCCTGAATGAAAGCAGACGCATCGAAACGTACCTATCATACCGGGCAGGGAATATGAAGTCCGCTTGCAGCGAAGCGACCAAGGGCCCGATTGATTCACTCATCGTCATTGTTGCTCTCGTCTTCGTCATCACTGACGATAAGAACTCCGGCGTCATATTCATGGGACCCAGGCCACTTCTTGACGACCGCGTGCATCGTCGTCTGCTCCAGTAGTGTATTTCCCACATTGTCGACAACTGGCTGCACTCGCAGCTTCGGTGCAATTCGGTTTGTCGGCGTCGTCGGCGTGACAGTGAAAGCGATAGTATTTGCAGAAAGGTCATCGACATCCTTCGACATTGAAGCGGCCCTACAATCACAAACGTAGCACGAAAGCAAAAATTACTCAGCTGTTTAGATCGAAAAAAACAACCCCAGCACCCCACGTCGCCATGGAAAGATAGGGTAACAGAGGAGGGGGATAGAGCACGCACCGGCTTTGTTCTCGCATAGCCACCAAGATCGCCTCCCGCTCCTGCTTCGTCTGCGCCTTTTCAAACTTCGCCATCAGGACCTTGGTCTCCGCGATCTGTGCCTCTAATCGCTTCTGTTGCGCCTCAAGTTCAAGTTTCTGTTTCGCCACTGCTGTCGCCTTGGAATCTTGATTCTGCATACTGCCAATGGTAGGTCCAGGAGCTGACGCTGGTGGAGGGGCCAGCGTCGGCGGGTTCGGCGTGGCTTTAAAGGTTTCGATTGCTTCAGTTATGAAAGATACTGCAAGGTCGTCCAAGGAAAATGTCGGGGCATTGAGTGAGGCCTCGGACAACATGCTTGCCGTCGGGGTCACCACATTGTTTGACGAAGGAGAAGCAAGAGTCGAGATGGGTGAAGGCACTTGCACACCCGTCGAAGGAGTCATAGAAGCCGAGCTCTTCGACCTGCTCTTCTGACTACGCAGCACCAACGACCTCAATTTCTCCTCCATCGCCTTCTTATCCTCTTCATCATCTTGCGGAGACTCTGTTGTCGGCATCGAGGACTCAATACTCGCAGCGGGTGGTACTGATGTCGTTATGAGTCCAAGCTCCATTTTGCTTCTAGTTATTCTCTCCTCCAGCTCTTTCTGTCTTGCAAGCAAAGATCGAACCTTAAAGCTCGGGCCCCTGGGAGCATTCTTCATTGCTCGTGGCTCTAATGGCGGTGTTCCAGAAGCTGAAGATCGGGATGTGATGGCGTGCAGAGGCAGTGGCGCGGGCTGGTTTGCGGTTGATTCAGTAATTGATGCCGGGGCAGATGTCTCATGAACGCTATCTAAGGGAGCTGAACGCACGTCAACATCGATCTTAGATAGTGTCGTGGACGTCAAAAGGTCGGGGACAAGCACAGGAACCACCGGCGTTGTCGAGGGTAAGGGTTGCAAGGCACCAGCTGGAGTTGAGACTTGCATCGGGCGTGCCGGTGTTAGGTCAACAGTCGCACGTTTAGCTGTACGGGGAGATTCCAGATCCATATCGTCGTCGACGTCCATGTCTTCGTACGTTAGGGAAACGGGTGGACTCAAAAGCGGTGGTACGGGCTGAGCAGTACTCAGAGAAGGCTGGATGGATGATGGGGACTCTGATGATGATAAAGAGGAAGCGGAAGCGTTGATTATGGTTTCGCGCATCGGCTTCTTCGGTAATGCATGTTTAGGACGCCATTGCGTCTCAAATGTAGATTGGGAAGGTAACGGGGCACGTGAAGGCAGTGATGAAGGAAGTTGCGCCAAAGGAGGATACTTTGATAACGGATGAGGAAGAGGCTGAGGTGTGATGGAATAATAGGGATATCCTGTTTTAGGCTCAACATGGGAGTGATCAACTGGATTTGGAGACAAGGAAAGCAGTTGAGATGTGACCGCTTCCTTCGGCGCCAGCGCCCCAGGCGCAGCAATGCTAATTGAAGAATTTTGCTGTGAAGGAGCAGAAAGTTTCGGAGCCGCTGCAAGTTTCTTGGCCTGCCGTTCACGGAAAAGCCTGGCTTTTCTCTCTTTTTTAGTCTCCTTCTTCACAGGCACCTCAATTTCTTTCTCAGCTGCATCGCCTTCAATTTCTCCTTCCTCAATTTCGCCTACTCCAGCATTAGCTCCAATGCCATCAACTCGATACCACCAAACTTTGATAAGATCCTCTCGTGACCGGCCCTTCAACTGATGAGTCTTCAATCCAACTAGAGCAACACCCAGCCGCGGGCTACCCCAAGCTTTCCGCGCCAACTCAGCAGTAGCAAATTCCACCAATGCCTTTGCTCCGTGGTGATCAACGCACGAAAACACTGGGTAGGCACCACAGGCTGATTTGCTCCAGGTATTGACCCAATCCTGCGTACGGTGTGACTTGGGTAGTTGTTCCACAACGAGGGTGCGAGCCGGATTCGGAATATAAGGCTCGCCTTTGGACGATGCATCGGCATTTCCCTTTGAAGTATTCGGAGGGATTACGAATAAGCCATGCTTGCTCGAAGGGTCATGGTCTGGCTTCATCCCAATGGTTTGCACCGGAGAGGTGGCCGTTGGAGCGATGGAGGCAGCCGTTGGAGCGGGAGGTGGAGCGGGAGGAGGCTCTGGTGCAGGTGTCGGGTCAGAGAACTGTACTACATTGTGACCCGAGTGTTGAGAATGACTGGACCAATTAGGAGAGTAAGAATCCCAGCCTTCAGTTCCGGGTCCATTTGACATGGGCGCTGCGGCCGCCATAGCCATAGATGCGACCCATGAAGACGATGAGGAACCGACAGGAATCTCGCCGTTGTGTTGATGTGGAACGTAGTTCGCCGTGTTGGATGTCGAATAGGGGCCGGAGATGGAGTGAAGCTTGTCCAAGCCTACGGCAACTGCATCCCATGCGTGGGAACTAGGCAGCTCAGGTATGAGATGATGCACGCCATTCAGCCACGCAGGAGAGCGGGGAGGCTGACCGCCACGTTCCTGTAACAGGCGTTCAAGCTTTCTTCGCCGCTTCCTTGCTTTCTTACTCAAAACTTCTGGCTGCGTATATGGTGCAGAATCAAGTCTTGGATGACTAGTACTCGCAATTTGCCTGCTCTGCGTATCAATCACGCCTCTTTTCCGCTTTTGCGATGTTTTGCCTGTAACAAGACAAAAAGTTTGAGATGAAAACTGAAAAGAAAACATATTCATTACCCTCAAAACTTGGTTTCTGACGGGATCCTGAGCTTGCATTGGCAGACAACCCATTTCGCAGTACCTTGTCGCGCTGATCGGTTATAGGGAATAACGAGTGCTCGAAACTTGCTTCGCCGACAAGTTCTTGCAGGACCTCGTCCTCGGAGTCATCGATGGCGATAGGGGAAAGCCTAGAGCCCGAACCAGTAACCTTCATCACTATAGAGTGAATGAAAAAAGGGAATGGGTATTATATCCAATGATGTCGAACTTTCAAACCCTCGAAAGTGACAATTGATGCGTTTGGTGACCGTGTGAACTTTCGGAAAAAATAAATACAGCCGAGGATTATCGCGCGGGCTCGACAGGTTATTCATATCCTCCAAAGCTAGAGTTCCAGGTAATTAAATAGAACTAGTGTGTTGGTATCATACAAGCTTTGTAAGTAGAGTAACTATGCCACCAATATTCATGAGTAGACATCTAATAAACCCTGATTAACCACAGAATTCGAAACCGGGACAACCAATAGCGGTCCCATATTCTAACGGTAGAGCGATTAGTAGATTCCAGAGTAGACGCTAAAACATGAAAATATCCTTACTGCTTCCATCCACGCCAATGATAGCGAGCAGTGCCTGGAACACGCCTCCAAGACCTTCACCAGCAACAAGGCCGGCCTAAAGGAACACCTCTGAGCGTAACAGGAAAATGCGACATGACAGGGCTTACAGCGACAGCGAACATGTACATGTCGAAGCCAGCAGGATTAGACCTCCGCCAAAAGGTGTTAAAGGTGCAACCGGCTATCATGGCAATTGAGTAGAAAACTTGAGGGACGACGAAGCCCAGTCCGATAGCGTTCCAGTTGGGGATGTAGCCATGGTGCTTTTTGGGAATCCAGAAGTGCTTAGCCACGACGGTTATTACGCTGGCAATACCGAGAGCAATAGCAGTATAACCAGAGGAAGCAGGTACAGCTGGATACATGCGGAGTCAGAGATAACGGCAAGTACAATTGTTGACAGATCCTTACGAAGTTTGGGTGATGAGACGGCGACAGCAACAGCGGCCCATGCAGCGACGGAGGGAGCGGCATACTTACATATACCAGAGTCGGGAAGGTACCTTGAGAAGAGTGTTAGTTCAACCTCGAGTATAGGGACCAATGTACGGCTTACAAGATGCAGGGAGAAGCCTTACTGAACAGGATGAATAGACCAGTAATAAGGAAGATGGCAACAACTGCACCACAGAGCTGCGCAACAAACTGATTCCTGGGCTTCGCACGGAGAAGATAACCAGTCTTCAGATCGCCGGTCATATCACAAGCTTGTGCAGCGGATCCACCAGCAATAACCCCAGCAGACAAATTGAGCATTTGAGAAGGGTTCATGGCAAGATGTGCGCCTTTCCCAATTCCTCCGAAGATAAGCTGAGAGGCCTTAGCAACGGTGGTGACGGGGTTGACGTCGGTTTGTCCGGCAGACTGGACACCGATGAAGGAAAAGAAGAAGCCAAGGATAAGGGCAAGGAGAGCCTCGCCAACATTCATGCTGAAAAGGGTTGCAAGGATGGCGCAGCACATGATGATGCTGAGGAAGAGACCAACGGTCCACCAGAGCGTGGGGACACGGTCCTCAATCGGAGTTTGGTCTTCATCATCGGGATCAAGTTCCTTGCGGTGGAACCAGGAGGTGGGTTTCAACATGTCTTTCGACAAGGCTGTATTAAAGGGTGGAGAGTTAGAACTTGAACCGTTTCCCGGAGGAATGGGACATACAAGTCACGAGGGGGAGTGCAGTGAGGATGATGTCGGAGAAAGAGTACAACAACATCACCATGACACCTGGCCAGAGCAGCCAATATCGGGGAGATGGATGAGTGATATAGAGCGAAGGGTTCTTGAACGAGAGAGCCGAATAAGACACCAAGGGATATTCATCGCTGATTTCAACACCAACAGCAAGGCCGTTCTTAACAAGAGAAGGCGCAACTGACATGACAAAGATAAATAGCACGCCTGAGTAGATAAGATCGAATACATACTGACTCCCCATGCAAGAACAGTGCCAAGGACTTCGTTATAACGATAAATCAGATGATAAATGCTACGACACAGAACCAGTACTCACAGAAGCTCCAAGACGCATTTTTTCCAGACAACATGCCAGCACCAAAGAAAGCCGGGGTGACTTGAAAAAATGGCCATGAGTTCGAGACCGAAACGTCAAGAGAGCATCCTTACATTCAATGTACCAGCCATAGTTTTCAAGAGATATGATACTAGTGAATCCCAGCCGGTACAATGTCCAGCCAATGTGCCAATCGAAGATCTAAACTAGTCAGAAGTAGCCGACAATTGAAAAAGAATATATGAACTCACTATCGCAGGAGCATAATTGGTCATAACCTTGTACACAAAAGTAGTAACAAAAGTATACAAAAGGCAGAGTGACTTCTTCCTGGCAACAATAGCTCCGACCTTACTGTGCAGGGAACGGATAGTGTACGCCTATCATTCGGTACTAATCAGCATCGTGAATTATAGCAACCATGAAGCAAACCGACTGTGGCCGCAGGCGTCGGGAATATAAGCTTTTGATGGACGATGTAATATCTACGCAACGGAATAACGAAGAATACACCGAAGAATCCAGCGCTGGCAGCAAGTGCAATCAATTTCCCGACGTCTTGTTGCGGGAACTCGGATAGAAGGCCGAGTCGATACATTGCCGGAATAGCGCTGACAAACAGGATACCCAGACCGCCAGATGCTGGAATGGAAGAAGACATGACCATAGAATAATGAAGCAAGCCAAATAACAAACCTGTTGCAGCACTGGAAGAGAGATAAGGAATGATGGATATGAAAATGCTGGGCTATCAGACTAACCTTTGCGCAGTGCAATTCTCCTTTGGGCCAAAAGGCCCTCCTATGAACTTCCCCAAGAGACCTGACTCGGGAATAATCCTCGAAAGTGGCTTGAGGATGGCAAAACCAAAGATGGCTCCAAATAACTGGGGACCAAAGGTGAATCCGGTCTTCAAACCAAGGTAAATGTTGGAAGCGCCGACTGTATGGATTGAAGGGCCAGAAATAAGCTCGAACACTACCCCTTGGCGAACACAACGTGGTAACAAACTCACCAATAGCGCCTAGGACACATCCCACGAACACGGCCCTGTCATGCAGTCAACAGGGAAGTGGAGAGCGAGATATGAGAACTTGACGGACCTAAACGTGAGCTGGTGGGTTTCGACCGTCTCATCGGGATCAACAGGGAATGGGCGCGAACTAGAATGATAGAGATAAGAGCTATGTCTGAATGCTAGCCTATCAATGGACCAACATATCTGTTTCTTCGAAGGTGGAGGTGTCCTCCACCACCTCTTCCACAGCCAAATTTTTTTCATTTGTCGGGGATGAGGAACTCGCCTGGCGACGGGTAGGTGTGCTCTCTATAGACATGCTTGAACCCACTTTGGGCTTGCACTCAGGGCGCGTTACTGTTAGGGAAAGGCTCGGGTGGGACTTGCAAGGAAGGAAGTCAAGAGATTGGACCGTTTTGTAAAGAGTATTCAAAATGTCGTCCCGATGCAGGGTTAATCGAAGATCCGTCAGTTCAATGATTCAATAAAGAAGTGTGCTTATCTTCTGACCGATCTCGATTTACCATGTGGGTAGGAACATCCTTATCCCATCTGATTTTTGCCTACCCATTCCTATGTAGGCCTCTCAGGCTGTTACTCGTCCGGCGAGTCAATAGAATTGACCTCGTTGTAAACCAGACCTGAACGATAAGGAGTGAATAAGTTTAACTTCGTCATAAAACGTATTCATAGCACTCAGAAAGTTCACAGACGATTACGAAAATCAACCAATAGAGTTGGCAAACAATCGCAAGCGCCACCAAAAGACTAACACCGACAGCCAAGCCATCAGGTTCGCGTCGTGTGACCTCTTCTCACCGAGAACGCTACTAATGTACTGCATGCATCCCCGAGGTGTGGTAAGTTCATGTAGGGTTGTCTCCATCGCGCCTAGAACGACGGCGTATAATGTCATTTTACCTTCTTATCGAATTCGATACGGGTCGGCCGATGTCCGATATAATTTTCTTCGGTCCCAGGAGGAAGCCGGCTCATGATCGTGCGCAGGAAAATTGCGTATGTAAGTTCAACAGACATGCCGGCGTACTTTCATACCGTACTCACCCGAGTCCGACGGTCAATAATTTGTCCCGAGTTGTTCGGAACGAAACGGAACCTTTCGAAAGCATTGCACCGTTCATACAGTCACTAGTCAAAGTATGGAAACAGTTACGTGGGTTATCTCACACCGAGGCGACTCCTGCTAATTCGCCAGATAACGATGTTTTTTCACGAGTTACACATCCTTCGCGCTTTTATAGTTCAAAATTTTCCATATACACTTGTGTGTGCTGTCCTAATATACGCGCTATATGCACAAGTGTACATATCATGAAGTCTAAGGCACGTATATGGTTTTTAAAGAAATAACCATCTGGCGTCTTATGGCATCTGCTTCGCCCGGGATCTCCGAATATACTCCGTTTGCTGATTGATTTCCAGGGTCGCTGAAGAAGCATAGCTGAGGGTCGTTTCCCAAGTTCATAAATTCTATGCTATGTACGTTGTCGAATTTGGCAACATACAACGGACGGGCATTCTGCAGAAAGTCCGAGTTCCTTTTCATGTTCATGCTGCTCTGGCCTAAATCAGAAACGCCGCACACAAGTCTGACTACATACTCAACGCCTGCTGAGAAAGCCCAAGATATCTTGTCTCCGACAATGATCTTATTCTTGCCATGACATCTGGACTTCCCACCCTTTCCTTGTTGCACTTGACACTACACCAGATAGCAACTATACCCTCAACCTTGTTGTTCTATGCCTTGTAAATGAATACCCACATCAGGGCAATCACATTGTCCTGATAACTCTTGATTGAGTAAGAGTGTGGCTACAGTTTGGAAGCAATCAACTACATTGAAATATGCAAAACAAGATGAAATTGAGTATCCAAAATCAGCAGCACTTCATGTCATCCAGAATGTCAGAGTCTCCAGGCTGTAAATCTTTTGAAAAGCCTCCACCCTATGCTTGTAAACCTAAACTACCATCAAGGAAGGTTTTCTCTTAGTCAGCAGTGCCTAGAAAACAAAAAATGAAGAGATGAAAGCCCAGGTCAAGAACAACCCATATGCATGTCCTTGAAGCATACATACTACAGTATCTGTCTATCAGTCAATCACTGCTGGTGCCAGAAGCTGTTTTCAATTGGAAAGGCCAAAAAGAAATGTGTCATACCCCTTTTTTGTCCACTTTTTTCCTTGGAAAAAAGAAATTTCCATTGTCTTAGGCCTTTTTTCCTTGAGAAATGTGTGCACTGGAAATGACATGATACATTTCTTTCTCCCTATTTACCAAGGGAATGGTATTGGCTGCCAGCAGTGAATGAATTAAAGTTAAAATTCTAATCAGGCTGTTCTGGCATCACGTGAGCTCTTCCCTCAACACAAGCAAAGTGTTTGTGACAATGTACGTCCCCTCCAAGTTAAGAGGTAGAGTTCTCTCCATCATCTTCCACATAAATAACATACACCTCGCAGAGTCCTAAGATTCTTCAGTAGGGGGGAGCATCGTTGCAGTTGAATCTCTCTAGGCTTTGGAGCCACACTGTCACAGCCTGGATCCTCAATTGTCGTTCGTGATTCATGAATGTGCTATGAAATGATAAGTCTAACGCAGCAAGGTAAAAGCGAATGAATAGACATACTTTTGGACTGTCAGCAAACCCTCAGGTCGAAACGTCCCTGCGTTTGTTACTTCTGGAAAGATGGGCACACTTCATCAACCTGGTGCCAACATCTGGAAAGGAGGATTCTCAATCGTGCCAATCTAATACAACATTGGTACTCCAAAAACGATACCTGATTCAGTGCCTTGAAGAAAGTCATTTAAGTAAGTGAACATTCGAGATGATTTATGCGGCAAGTATGCTTCGCCTTCGATAACTCTTTTAGCATAGCCATTACATTACTATCTCTTCTCGACTGTTCAATGATGGTCATTAGAGCAACCCGGAAAATGTTTGCTCTGGTTCTTCGTACCTTTTGACTATTAAGGAGAGCATTTCCAGAACACCCAGAACAGCCCGATTAGAACTTTGACTTGAATTAGACAGATTCTGTATACAGTCAAACCTCTCATGACCCCTCCGTAGGGGCCAAAAGTTATGGGTCAGCAGAAGGATTATTGTAGGGGTATTCTGGGTAAGTGCACACAGCTTCTGAGGTGCCACACAGGCAGGAATACACAAAAGCTACACGTGAGTCCAGTGGTTCTAGGGCTTGAAGCCACGGTAAGCTGCCCTCGTCTATTCGATTACTGGCTACTAATACGGAACACATGAAAAATCTGGTGTACCCACAAGGATATCCTGCAATCCAACTGTAATTTCGCCGCTACCTTCACCACGTTCATTCGATTCCCGTGACAGCATAATCCAGTTCGTGCCGCATTCTGCGTGGCGGCACATATGTCAAACTCCACCGAACATGCTGCAGCGACCGCGCGGGACTGAATATAATACATCGGGTGACGTACTCCATTGCGGCCTTTGCACCTCTCAGTAGGCAACTCGCAGTCTGTCAAGCAACATGTTGATGAAAGGTCCTCGTTCATTATACAGATATTAGGCCTTCCAGTAAAGCCTATGCATCCGAAAATTCTGAAATCTTCAGGATCTTCCCAGACAATTAACCATCGACCATTCCTTCGTTTGCGTTGAGATATGCTCGTCCGTAGGGACACGGCGCTTCTTTAGAATAACACTCATCCTTACCATGAGTCGAACTGGACGTCCGAGACAGGCAAAGCTTGCACGCAGCGCTAAGTCACATTATCTGTATTTACTCGACTCATAATGGGTATATTAGCAACTCCAAACTCGTATCCCCACGAATTCGCGCTACGCGGCAGAGCAATCATCACGACTACGTCGACCCCCACTTTGGGGTTGTGTATGGCATCTTGAATAGTTAAATGCGACGGTGAAGGGTCCACGTTGCGAACTCTATCTGTGTATTTGGTTGTGCTGAGACTAGAGAGCCACGGCGATATCGTCGACATAGAGCTTCGTCGTGTATTTTCTTCGCTAACTCC
Organism: Termitomyces sp. DKA64; assembly: GCA_017657295.1. NCBI lineage: Eukaryota > Fungi > Basidiomycota > Agaricomycetes > Agaricales > Lyophyllaceae > Termitomyces > Termitomyces sp. DKA64. Next base: position 20,481 of record JAGGAV010007884.1, on the reverse strand, counting down.
TCCATTTGGCTTAGAATCACGTTCTAGGCATGTGATAATCACCGAGAGAGGCTAGAAGTGATGTGAGACACACATATTCCTTGAGTTTTGAAAATTCTCAGTACGCACCATAATGTCCCCCCACCTCCCAATATTACTGTCAACACTGGCCCGCCTCACCTTTTCACTCGTGTCTGGATCCTCAAACCACCGCTCCATCCACACAGGCTTGACTTTTCTCGCCTCATACATCCTGCGTTCGCGATGTCCATACTCCCATGGATCCGCTACCCCTGTCCCCGCCTGCAGCGTTGAAGCATGCCTACGCGCCTGCAACCTGTGGCGCGAAACAAACCCTGCCACGACGAATAACACAAGGAGGACAGCAAATGCAACGAGGAACCCGAAAAAATAGCTTGCACTATGGTCACTGCCGCCGCCACCGGAGGTACCGATAGACGGGAGCTGCGACAATGCGGGCGTTGTTGGGGTCCCACTGGACATGGGTGGTTTGAGATCGCTGACGTATAGAATGGGAAGAGGGCTGTGGAAAGTTCAAACTTGTATCTTTATTGTGCACGGGATTGCAGTGGCGCGTGGTTTGAATGTATGTCATCATTGCTTTACCCGACCGCCCCTACTATGTAAGTTGCCGATCATTTTTGTATAAAGATCGATCATTACCCCTCGTCGTGCTCCGTTCCGCTCTGCCGATTCCGTGTGACATGAGACAGAAAGGTGTTTTTTTCATTATGTTGAACTGTAGTGATGTTTGATTGCAGCGAGTCAACGCACAAAGCATAGGAACCGTCGAGTCCAAATGGCGCGAACCCGTGAAGCGAAAGTCCTCCTGACTCCAAATATAGAAGAGCCGCGGGCAAAGGTGGGCTAGTACTGAGTGGACGGCCACTGATAGGTAACTTCATAACCGATCACACCCAGGATGATGAATCAGTTTACTTGCACATCGCGATATCCGATTCTTATTTTTGTGTTGCGCCGTAAGTAAACTGCCCCACCGGAAGCGGTCTTCACTGGTAAGGATCAACCTAATGGCGTGACGGTCCTTTCCGCATTGGACCTGATCAACATTAAATGCACATAAATACAGTCAGTAATCCATGATGGAGTATATGAGGAACAACAAGGGGCCTTGTTTATATATCGGGCACATCCATCCCTCTGACGAGTCAACAAGGGGCCCTATTTATTTATTGATCAACCATAGACATAAGAGCAATCTGCGATAGAAATTCTAAGTGGCGAATATGTGGAGAAGAGGCCGAAGCCGCGAAGAAATACACATCACTTGCACATCACTTGCCCGTCGTACTCTGTCGTACTGACGACTTAATTGCTGCCCTTGCGCGATTTCATGACCTTGTTTCGTAATGCCTTTTCCTTCAACTCGTTTTCCCTTTTCTCCAGTTCAGCACGATGGTCCACGTCCTGAACCAGAACAGTGGTACAATCACCATAAATTCAACAAGTCATGAAAAGGAACAAACGTTACGCGATTCTTCTTCCCACTTACTCCTGCGTTCCCCTTGTCCCTTGATCTTTAGCTCCCCTTGTCTGAAGCCACTTCCACCTTCACCACGATCTACATCCATTCTCTCTCTTATGCTTTCTCGCTCACGAGGGGGAGGCGAACGACTGACACTGCTTCTCGTCCTGCTTCCACTCTCACTCCGTCCACGTCCTTGCCTTCTCCTATTGACAGGAGCCGGGCTTCTCCTCAGCGGAGGCGGTGACGGTGATCTCCCACTTGACGGGCTCCGGCGTCGACGACGCGGCGGACTGACGGTGCGCCTTCTCGTATGGCTTACACTACGCCTACGACGAGGAAGCGGAGAACGTGAGCGTGATCGGCTGAACGACTGGGGACTCTGCGATCGAACACTGGGTGAGAGTCGCCTTCGCCGAGCTGGAGGACTCTTGCTATCACGTTTGTAACGCCTCTCACCACGGTCGCGGTCACGAGATGGAGGAGTGTACGACGGAGAGCGTGGACGCCGGCGAGAAGGAGGAGGCGGGGACCGCGAGGGTGTGCGAGAGATGGGCGATCTACGCCTCGGTGGGGGTGGAGAACGGGAGCTGCGGATGTCCCTGTCCCTTTGGCGGGAAGGAGAGCGACGACGAGAATGGGGTGGTGGGGAACGATACCGACGGCGCATCCCGGGCGAGCGGGAACTCTCAATAGAGCGGGAACGGCGACGGGGAGGGGGGGTGCGCGAGCGGCGCCTTGGGGGTCCCTAGAAAATAGATCAGTTTAAATGACTTGACAGAATAAAGATATGGTTCTTACTCCACCAGGAGGACCACCGCCCCGCGCACCCCAACCGCTATCTCGCGGCCTTCCTCCCCGATCATCATCGAACCCTCCGCGGCCTCTCCCACGTCCCCTTCCACGTCCTCTGAAGCTTCCTCGTCCACCTCGCTCCCCATCTCGAATCTCATCCAGTCTGTGTCGACGGTCACTTTCGTCAATAGCACGGGTGCCATTCTCCCGATTACGGCGCATCTCTGCCTTCTTCTCCTCCACGAAAGTGCGCGGCACGCCGGCCATGTCATCCTGTGCTTCGAGAAGTAACTTCCAAAGCGCCGCCATGAACGCAGGTGTGTCTTTGGTGAGAAAGCCCGTGAGGTTAATTTGCATCTTTTTGGGGTCTGGAGTCTATTTTTTACAACAGAATTTGGTAAGTACAAGAAGAGAGTGTACCATGAGTACGAGGCATACGTACCGGCTGCGACTCATCTTCTAAGAGTCCCATGGCATACTCTACAACGACTTCGTCTTCGAACCCGACGAGTTCGACGATTTTTTTCGCAATCCACGGCCTGATGACGGCAATGTTGACTTTTCGCATGTCGACCTTAACACGAGAATCAGCTGGTCTCCAACACATGGGCCGAGCAAGACGAATACTTTTTTCTCGAATTCAGGAGGAAACTTCATACTTTTGAGAAGCTTGAGCTCCTTGTCAGAGAACCGCCTGTCCTGGTCGGCTGAGGTGCCTTTGAAGAAGCCTGTGATACATAAAAGGCCCGGTAAAAGGTCAAACACTTTGCAGAAGCGTTTATAGCTCACCAGTGTCCGCCATGCTCGAGAATGAAGGGGGAAGAAGAGAGCGAGGATACTTGAATCGACAAGAAGAACTTGAACGCGAACAAGGATCCGTGGGAATGCTACCCGTCAGCTTCTCACAGTGCACTTCCGGTTATGCTGATGGCTCCATGACAAAAGGCTCCGTAGAGAAATATGACGTTTTGGAAAACTATGAATTATAATAAGGACGCTGATTACCACTCCTTCAAGCTTCCATCTTCTCCACACTACACAGGATTCCTTCATGCGGGATTATTTTAACATATCTAAGAGGTTCGTTGATTTCAATTCCAATATCTGCCCCTATGGTCCCAATTAAGACATGGCAGAGGAGATTTCTGATCCAATGAACCATCCAAAGTTGCAAAGTGCCCATCGACGACCTTGAAGACCTCAGGATTGACCAGATACGCACCTAGGTCACTGCTATATGCCGGGTCAGGGCTCACCTTGTAGTGGATCTATTACCAAAAAAATCTTGAGAGCATAGTCAAGAACATAACATGACGAATCTACGTTCATACTCTTTTTTTTCATCAGTATGAAGGCTTAAAAATGATAAAAGTTGTAACAGTCAGGTGATACACGCTGCAAGAGCAACTGGGACAAGCGGACAATGCGGAGCAAGGGCTACATCGTAAGTCTCGGTCTTAGTGCTGAAATACGATGAAGCTCGCTTATGCCGCCGCCGCAATGATCTGTCCATTCATTGTTCCATTGGCAATCAGAAGTCCTATGGGCCTTGCTGCTCGAAACTTACATCGTGCTGCGCGATGTCAATCACGCGTTTCTCGAGATACGGTCGGAAATCAGAGCGTGTGTACAGACGTTCTCGGAGAGCGAGAGGTGCTGAAACAGCGATATCGGAAATTTCTTCAGGCTCGGTTGAGGCTCCGCAAATGGACTCAGTATGGGCACAGGTAAACGAACAGCCGGGGTTTCTGGCCTTTAATGAACAAAGGCTGACGAGGCTCGAGGAGCATCGCAAGCTGCTTGGCCATCCCCTTGTGCAGTCTTCCATCAAAGTCAACACTTACGTCTATTCCTGACGACCGCACATTCTTGACATGGATGACAGTGTCATCCAACACCGAGGGGTTATCGGTCCACGCAATCCCAGCTGGTTGACCTCCGTCAATATTCATGCGAAATTGGAAAGAATAGAACGAAGTATATACAGGTAGCGTTCATCTTCACTGCTGTGAAGCTTTGGCTTTTACAGCTCAGGGCAGCGTTGTATGTATCATCGAGTTGATATCCTCCAATCCAACCGTAGACTTTTACGCGGTCACGGACTTTGCCACCGAGGAGCTGCCAGACAGAAACACCGAGTTTCCTACCTTTGATATCCCATAGCGCGATGTCGAGCCCGGACAACGCGCTCTACTATCCTTCCAGTCAGTTTATGATTCATTTTATCGGATTTGACGGATATATTCGCCGTGAGAACGGGACCGCCACGATAGAAGCGCTTTGCCAGATGTCTTGAATGTTATCAGCATCGGTACCAACGAAACGCTCAATGAGGTCCTTGAAAGCGCCTTCTACGGCTTCGGTGTAGCCTTCTAGTGTTCCTTCACCCCATACGACAATCCCGTCAAAGGTTTCGACACGGATAAAGACCCATGGTATTCGAAATACCTGTGATATGTCTGGATTTAGGTGGGTAATGGATAGAAAAGATAGTACATACCTCGATTTTCGCGATGACACTCGGCGCCATCATCAGGCCCCTCAGATGATTACAAGAGAAGGCGCATCTAGCAGCTGGGAAACCCTCTATAGTTCTTGATAGAACTTTCCAGGCCATTTTCCTTGCGTCAGTGACCACGAAATCGAACTCGCGTCCGGTCTACGGCTAACATTTCCACAAATGAGATGATAAATATATACCGAACAAATCTTTCATGGTTCAAAATTGATCTATATGATGTTTAAGCCAGCTGATCAGTATTCTGGCAGTAGGGTACACACCCGAAGAAGGCTACAAGCGAGAGAAGCTATGTGATCCTGACCAGTCAAGATAAGGATGTGAAATATATCTTGTTTGGATTGCAAGCCGACGGCTTCAGAAGCAGACACCCACGTTTCAAACAAACGACTGCGATTTCGCCGCTGCGCGTCCGACGCTTCCACTAGACTCAATAACACAGGCGTGTCTGCTAGTCACACATAATCTCTGTCGCATATAGAATTTCTCTATTACCCCCAAGACTTAATATGAAGTTTTTGTCAATACCCGCCTTCCTCCTCTCGATACTTCTCTGCTTTGCTCTCCCCACCCGTGCAATCAAATTCCTCCTCCAAGCGCAACGATATCCGCCTTCAAAATGTATTTGGAACGCGGCACATCTGAATACGCTCGTCATTGTGACAGCGAACGTGGGTCCAGGAGCCAATCAACGTGTGGACATTGAAATTGTGGATTCAACCCCGAATAGGAACGTGTATCTTAGCAAAAAGGGGATCAAGAGTGAGTCCAGGCTAGCTATAACTACGCATGGCGAGGGAGAGGTTGGCGTGTGCTTCAAGAACACTATTGAGGGCGGCGCGTTGTTTCGAATCACCTTTACGTATTTTTGTACTCATTCTTAACTAGACGTGTCCTATGATGCAGCTCAAAAGCTCTCGCGTGTGATTGATCTTGACGTAGACATTGGTGCAGATGCTGTTGACTACAAGTATGCCCATCCTTCGACACGCGACATTCTGGTTCTTACGTCATTTTTACTAGCGCTATTGCCAACCAGGAATCACTCTCCGGACTCGAGACAGAGATGCGAAAGCTGGAAGGTATCGTGAAAGAGATCGTTGACGAGCTGGAATACCTTAAAGCCCGAGAAGCAAGATTTTCTAGCACCAACCGTGCGTCCATCTCTTCTCTCTTTCACCTTGCGTTGTTGTAACATCTCAATCATAGTTTCCACTAATATTCGCGTACAAAACTTTGCCTGGTTTTCGCTTTTCTCGCTCGCGGGTTTGGGCGTATGGCAGATTTTCCACCTCCGTGCCTTCTTCAAGCGGAAATATCTCATTGACTAACGGCTGGATCACAGATTTCTACTCTTTCTATGATGTATCGTATTGGTCTTCTCAATACCATTTAATCAGGACTTGGTTTTTGACGAGTAAAACTATTGGCGACGAAAGTCCCGTATATACATCAAATCTTGCACTCGCCAATTCCACAAATTCAATGCTTTTTTTTCTGCTATTATGTTTCTTCGCTTGGGTAATGGCCGCAGGAAAGATGATGCCTTCGCTTTTCTGTACTAAGCAGACTCCCATGCAATGTCGACGTTGTCGTCCGCCAATGACAACATGACTTCTTCCGACTGGACAAACGGTTGACAATTGGGATGACATTGAGTATGAGCGATGTACATATCTTTGAATGGCTGATTTCAGACCGGCTGATAGACTTATATGACCTACGTGACTTCCGACGCTGAATCAACCTCAAATAAAACCTTCTAAGAATATACTGTCGCTGTCTAATGTGTCGTGGGATAATTCAAGGTCATCTATGAGCTCGATAGGTTGCATCGGCGGATCTTAGAACAAGGTATGCGTCATAACAGTGGATGGTTTTCAACATCGCCACCGCAACAGTGATCTGGACCTAGCAACCATTGGCGTCCAAAATTCAGGACCAGCATAACTATGGCCATGCCTTTTTCACAGCTCTCGTTGTGATGCATTCAAAGTCATCCGGTTTTGAATACATGCCTCTTAATGTTGGTCATCATCACATCCAATCGATGTGCTGGCGTCTTCAGTTGCACAAATTTACCCTCTCACTCCTTGTCATTTCTTCGAAAAGTCCAGATGGGTTGCAACACGCCCGTTTGCGGCAAGTGTAAATCTTATGTTCGAGAAAACTGGAGATAGTGTATTATTGCTCTGGGTGTCGCGCAGCTGGAAGGGTCGGAGATATATATGCGACATGACAGCCGACAATATCGTTGAATTCTATGCAGCCACCTCTTGCTGTGTTGTGTAATTTTGGGAACTTCCGCGATTAATATCAGTGTCCGCAACTTTTATAGGTTCTGACTCGGATACTAGTGGCTTCAGAGATTCCTTTCTGAAACCTGGCCATCACCACTAAAGGGTTATCATTATTCACGTCACTCATCGACATTCACGATTTGCAGGAGTTTCTTCAGTCTGACGCGCGTTCCTCTATCGTGTCATTGGAAGAATCTTCAAGTCACAGAACAGAGCCAGTTGTCCGACAGTTTATTCTCTGGAACGAGTTGAAGGATCGACCCGTGATAAGGCGATATTTGCCCTTCAATATCTGAAGTGACTCAGAGCCATGTTTTCTCCAATACTAGGAAGAAATTTTTATTTCTACTAGTACTTTTTTGCACGTACTTACATGTAAAGAGTAGAGGCACACCATAGAGACAAGCATCTCATTATGTCGTACACGCTAACATACTCAATCTACAGTCGCCCTGCTTCTAGCTTCTAGAGGCATGATACGGACATTTAACCCGTTTCCAGGTGCACCCCGGTGACCGCGAACGCGGACGCCATACACCAGTGACTATAGGCAACAGGGCAAATAGATTGGTCTTTGTACATGCAGGTAGAACCTCACATAGGGAAAGGCCCCGGCAGGTAGAGAAAGTAACCAAAAAATGTATAAGGACACCAAGATAGCTTGTCTTACCCCGTCTTTCAATAGTACCACAGACGGCAACGGGTGGAGCCACCAGTCTATACGCAGAGGACCAAGAAAATGATATTCAATTTATCTTTTGATTCCCACACATGTTCCCTTGGGATAGTCTCGAGTCAGAGTGCAATCATGAGGAAACTCACCAATAAAATCATCAATCGAGTTTAGCGATGTGATCTTCAATTCTGAGGATTTCTGTGTGGAATAAAGACTTGATCGGATTAGCGATATGACTCTATCCCCAGACCCCATCGTTCGGACCCAGTCTCATTTCCGCCTCAGTTACCTGAACACACCCAGTGAGCCTGAGGGGCACAAGGTCACAAGATGATGCCGAGTCGGAACACACGACACCAACCTCCCAGTATCGGGGTTACATAGATATCGGATCCTGTTAGGCTCGAAATTGTGTGGTAAACGAAAGAAAATGCATTTTGGTACAAAGAATTCCGAAAAAGGCAATGGAGAGCACGGGACGGACACGTCGGCAATACGTTCACCGACATTGTCAGCAAGGTTCATCGTGGTCATCTCGAAAACTCTACGTCCCATACTCCACAATGGCTCCTTCAAGAAAAACTGCAAACAACGGTCGTGAACCGCGAACACCGAGCCCTAGTCGCCTCGACGGCGGCTCATCTGTCGCGTCTTCGCCAGAACGACCAGTCGGGCCACTCGGTATTCCAATGCCTCTCGAGGATCGCGAGGCGATTAAGGTCAACAATGCGCATCTGACGGAGATGAAGCATGCTTTGGATGATGCTCTGAAACGCGTGAGTCACTGTTTGAGCGGTGTCTGGACTTGAACTTGAACCTCTTGTACAGTATCTTGGTCGGCCGGATTTGTTCAAGCAGAGTTACCTTCACACAGACGTCCGGCTAGCATTTGGGTGGTTGAGCGTGTTTATCGCTGCTGGTACAGCATTGTATGGATATAAAGTCGAGTTCGAGGAGTCTAAGCCTTTAGTATGGATGGGGTTATTGACGTGCGGTGGTCTTGCCTTCTTTATTTTGCCTTAGAAAAGATCATTCTGACACGTTCGACAGCTACATGGTGCTCACTGCTATTCAGTCACTATATGCGTACTTCATCGAGGGCAACATCGTCTTCGTCGGAAGGCGTAAAACATTTTCTAAAAGAGTACGTGTAACTTTTATGGTCATGTCTGCCGAAACCTGAACTTCGTCTTGAAATTTAGATTATCACCGAACGGATAACCATTTCCTCAACCACACTCCCCGTGAAGAAGTCAAAGCCACCTGCGTACTCTCTTTCTCTGCACTACGTACGGTCCACAAGTGGAGGCAAGTCTTTGCTCGCCAAGGGTAAAACGCAGGGTTATAAGGGTTATAACGCGTTCTTCGACGGTCTGGGAACCTTGGATCAGGAAAAGTTCGAGGAGTGGGTTGGTAAACTGGTAGAGCAGGCCATGGAAGGAAAGACGTCATAGGACTCTGGTTTGCGTACTCGGTGTGTCTATCGGCTGTGTGGTTCTCTCATATATCCATTCTCCCAATAAACCGTTGAACAGAGATATCTTTCTTCATAATAGCACACTCCTGTACCCCCTTAGTGAATCTGTTGTATACATCATCTAAGGCTGAGAAGAATACTTGTAGCGTGAGAAATATCAATGTCCTAATAAGTTCGTAATTGATACCATCGACCAGATGAAGGGATACTTTAATCTTCCCGCATAGTATCTACCACTACGTTAAACCGCCTCCCAAACGGACCTTCAGCCAGATGACCTGCCTAATCTACCCAAAGGACACCCAAACACGACAATAATGAACAACCCTTCCTGGAAGGCCGAGTTGTACCTGTATTCCCTATATTTACTGTAAAAACATGCTATTCAAGGTCTAATGAGATGATGTGCACGAGCAGATTTCTCGAAAATGAGATTGCCAGGTATTTCTTGGCGGTCCCTGCCAAAATATCGGAAAAAACCTCAAAACATGCGGAATCGAGAGGTTTTGATTATCTGATCGCGATTCTGTAAAAACATTGAGCAATCTACGAGCCATTTCCCCCACACAAATTCAACAAAGTCAGACCTTCCTATTTTCTGTTCTTGCTCATGAAGCGTGACCGACCACCTAAACAGAAGCGCAACGTATCAGGTCTTTGCAATCAAAAGCCTGTTACCAACTCTTGTTCTGTCAGCCCACCGAGTGATGGATGTGGAGACCGATCCCGTGCACCTGGTCCAGATAATGGCAGTGACATTGATGTTGAATTGACTTGGGAGTCTAAAAGAAATTCATTTTAGATGATGAGACTATAGATGACCTTGGTTTGGATACTGAGGTAGAAGAGCTCGACAATGATCAGGACTGGGATAATGAGGATCTCATCAAGAAGTCATTGGAGACAGCTTGTCAACTGGGAGATGGTCCAAATGATGAGAATTGGCTGCCACGAGAGCTCAGGAAGAAGAAGAGAAAGACAATAAGTGCCCAAATCTTCTACTAGTCATGGCATATAAAATCCTGATCTATTGAATCAAAGGTTCATGACCATTTACATATACTAAAGGGCCTGATGTCATGAGTAAGTCAAAGCGGACACAGGAATGCTATTAGAAGGCCTGGAGGACCCAGACAAAGCTTGATGGGTTCTTTACAACTGGACAAAGCTCTGTGGCTCCATTAATGGAGGACTCAGATATTGAAATTCTAGTTGCCAGTGCTCAGCCAGAGAATACCACTGATACACCAGATCTTGCTGTGAAAAGCATGGATCAGCCTCAGATCACTATCTGGCAAGAGAGTGTTAGACCAGATCTTGCTGTGGGAAGCTCAGATCAACCTCAGATCACTATCTGGCAGAGAGTGTCGAAGTTCAAATTCCCCCTGCCATGTCAGATCAGAGCCAGGTTTTGAACAAGATGTTAGATGGATTGGATGAAGAAAATGGCTGGGAAGAAGAACTTGCTGCATATCACTGTATGAAGCCACAAGACTACTGGTGAAGTCACACCTTGTTGATTTCAACAAGCATTGAATGACACTGTATTTCCTGCGCTCTCTATCATTCTCAACAACCCTTTGAGTGAGTGTACTGCTCATTGATGTGGCAGCAAACATTGCTCAGGAAGGGTGTATACATGGATGGACATGAACATGCTGATATTGTGGCATATAGACAGGATGTCTTTTTTCCTGCAATGGCCAAGTTTGAAGCATGAATGGCAAAGTATGAAAGACCTGATTTGAAGTGCATATCCCCAGAACTGTCAGGGACCTCCATGTCTGGACTTCCTATTCTGACCTATGACAACTCCCCACAACCCAATCTTCTTCTCCAAGGCTTGTGCTACATCCATGGGGCTCCCTCCAGATTCCTGGAGATCTCTGGAGGTCATCTCCTTTTTGGGAAACCTCTGGAACTTTCTGTATTGCCTCTTCAAGCATTTTCTGAGGGTTAGGGTTAGCTCCGGTCATCTGTACAGTCATTCTCATGTCTCTGCTGCCTGTTGATGCACTACACTGAGCAGTAGGGATCCTTAGACTTGTTCTCTTTGGATTCCCCTCTGCTAGGTGATTAGTTACAAATTGTATCATTGATTGCCATTCCTAATATACTTTGGATTCCCCTCTGCTAGCTGTGTGATTTAGCTGCCACTCCCAGAGGTCACCCTTACAGCAGAACAAGTCTCTAACTCTGGTCTGGAAGCCCTTTATAGTCTGCAAGGAGTCTCTGAGCCCCTATTCATCACTTCCCCACCAGGCTTAAACACATGTGGAACTCTATGTCTCAGCTCACCAATCCAGACAGCCCCCTGAAGGCTCTGGCCCCTCATGATGAGCCCTGGACTTGCCTGCTACACCTAGAGAACCAGGTGCAAATGACTTGATCTTCCCTCACTCATCATACAACTGAACTCTCCACCCTCTGCCAAACCACCAACCTTATTTGCCAATCCCTTCAGGCACTGTGAGAGTGCCTACTCCCTACTACCATGCCACTCCTGATGGTAGAACCACCCCCAGCAGCCCCAGTACTTCCCCCAGTAGCTCTAGTAAGCCTCTGGGAATGGATTCCATGCCCTGCACTGCTGGGTATGTATGATGGTGACTGCTCCAGCAGAGAGCACTTCCTCCAGTCCTGCCTCACCTACATCCACCTCAGCAGGGACACCTTTGATTCTGACATGTTGAAGATAGCCTGGGTGCTGTCATACATGAAGACTGGATGGGCCTCCACCTATACACTATGGGTGTTTTAATGCCCCAGAGGCATTGGGAGCTTTGTGGACTGAGCTGCCTTTGAGAAGGACTTTGTCAGGTTCCACTGACCCAGGGGCTCAGCTACACTGGGTGAGTCCCTTACTAGGTGGACACAATATCTACACTCATGATCCCTGGCTCTGGTGAGCTCCAGAAGAGTGAAACAGGGTGGGTGAAGATGATAGTGGTGGTCCAGGGAGGTCCAGGATGCTCCAGTAGGTTATACAGAGGAGCAGAGTGATGGGCAAGTGAGGGACAAGCATGGTACAGAGCTCTGGAGTGGTTTAACAAGAACTTGGCAGGTCTGAGTTATGAGTATGGGGAGTTTTAAAGGGTTCTGGGTGGAAGGGGCTTCCAGGGATGGCTGTGGGGTTAACTGGGGAAGTCAAGACAAGGTGAGAGATAGAAGAAAACAAGATGAGATGAGACTTAGAAAACAGATGAGAGGCTGGAGACACAAATGGAAACTGATAAGATCAAGATTGATAAGATTGAGATAGAGGCAATCAGAAACAATAAGATTTAATGAGACAATACAGAACAAGAAGATGGAGACACAAGAAATGTAACAAACATGAGAACATAGGTAATATCAAGACTACTCTAACTATTGCTACTCTATGGCTTAAGTATCTATGGGGGGAACTCCTCTGGGGCTGCAGGTCTGAGGTCAGATCATGTGGGCAGGTCTCAGGTACAGTTGTATGGGGTGTCCCAAGACTGGCTAGCCAGGTGTTGGTATTGTCTTAATATGTAACTGTGATGTGCACCAGGGGAGGGTGGAGTTAGCCAGACACTGAGGGGAGATTGGGAGATCACAGGGAATGCCAGAGAAGCATTGGAGGTTTCTGGAGAGGCATTGGGAGTTGCTGGAGTGGACGTTGGAGGTGGGTAGAGGTTGGGGGAAGGTGGAGGTGTGCTCCAGGCTTGCTGGGCTTGGCTGGGGTGGGCCTGGAGACAGGGCAGGGTCCAGGAACAGGTTGTGACATCACCCCCCCCTTCAGTGTTGAGACCCTTTGAGGTGTGGGGAAATCTCTGGGAGTCAGTGGTGGTGTGGAAATTGAAGTCAAAGCATGATGACTTCTTCAACTAGAAGCTCCCTAGAAAAAAAATAAAAGGGGACCAAAACATGTCCAGCCTATCATCATTACCCTCCCATGGCTTCACCTACTACTTCCAATTCATCCTTGTCATCCCCAACCCCCTCTGTCCAATGAGAATGCCATCAATGTCTGGGCAGATTATGAGGAGTGCCAGGCTGAATATGATCAGCAGCAGGATCAGCATTGGGTAGATGCCATGTATTGTCAACATAAGTGTTTCTGTCCTGGAGATGAGGCCTACTGATCTCCATATAGAATTGTCCCTCACAGTGGTTGGGCCTTCTGGGGGCCCCTCTCTTCCTGGGGGTCTGGAACTGCCTGCTCAGTCAGTCCCCACTGACCCTGCAAGTTGACCCCTCAGGCCAGTACTGGGGCCAAGGGAGGTACAGGTCATCCTGGAGGCCCAGCAAGTGAGGCAGGGGGATGCTACTGCAGAGAGGTTTGCAGCAGTGGTGGGGTGGATTTGGGGGCCCCCCACCTTAGCATGGTGTCAGGCAGAAGCCCCAGTAAGTTGTTACCCTTATGGTCATTTATGTGCTCTCCACTTATCAGGGGTCCAGTGTGTAACTTGTGCTTGTCATGGCAAGGTGTGCAAATTCAAGGAGCCAGTAGCTGGGTCCCATTGTGACTTTTCTGTGTATCTGCCATGTTGTGCAAGGCACAAGAAGTGCTCAGTTTTCTGGGAGTGGCAGGTGGCAAGTATCACTGCAGAGCAGGGGTGGGACCAGGAGTGGGTCTCAGAGCAGCTGATGGAGGGGTGCAGAGGTTGGGTGTCCAGAGGCACATCACAGGTTGCATGTCCTGGGGCAGAGGGTGGAGAGGGAGAGGGGTGATCCTGTGGAAAGATAGGGCCACTACAGAGTGGATATAGGGAGGGGGCCCTGTTGTCTAGGGGCAAGTGGAAATGCAGGGTGTCCCCCCCACTGGAGGCTGGGCCAAGTAAGAGGTCCTGGGGGGAGATGGCCAGCCCCCCTGGGTCCCACATGTATTTGCCAGCATTGGGAGTGCTGGTGGCATGTCCCCAGGGGAGGTCTGACCCAGTGCTGGGGCTCAGTGCTAAGGTACTACAATGGCAGTTGGCTGAGTTGGAGGGGCAGTTGGCAATGTGGGGGGAAGAGCTCCAGGAGGCCTAGGAAGAGAGTGAGATGGCCTGGTGGGATCAGGAAGTGGCATGGCAGGATCAGGAGGTGGCTTGGTGTGATTATGAGGCTGCAGTGAGGGAGGCCAGTGTGAGGGCCCTGGAGGTATGGAGACTTTGGGAGCAGTTGGGGCAATTAGAGATGCAGGCAGTGGGGGCAGTGGAGTGGCAGGGGGCCATAGAAGTGAGGGAGTGCTGGGTGGAGGTGGAGGCAGAGAGGAGATGGGAGGAGTGGTTGGCAAACAAGGCCACTTTGGGGTGGGGTGGTGTGATGTGTAAGTCCCATCCTTCCCCTTTTCAACCACACTGACTCTCTTTTCTAGACTGGGTCTGGGAACACTGGATCCTGTTGGACAGGGCCTCCACCACCCTTGTGTTGATTCAGGATGGGTTGGGGCAGATGCCCCATGATCTCCCTCCGGAGTTGAGGCAGGGAGTGGATCATATGGGGAGGTTACTGGCATGGCACTGGTGGAGAAACTCCATGGAGCCTGGGTCATGGTGGAAGGTAGTGGTGGACATGGGAGAAGCCCTTTCAAGTCATGCAGAGAACCTGGCAGTGGTGGTGGCTCAGATGGAGGTTGACCTGGCAGGGGAGGGTCTGGAGGGGAGGGTCTTGGAGGAGGAGGGTTGAGGGGGCCATGGTCTGGTGCTGGTGAGCTTTCTTGAACTATATCTTCATACTAAATTTGCCCATATATTGTATTTTTAGCATCTGTACATAACAACTCTTTTTTTTTTTCTTCTTTTTTTTTGTGTGATTTTCAGCTTGTATAAGGAAAAAGGGTGAAAAAAGGGGGACATAATTGGTACTGGTGGGAGTTGAATCCCTACTGAATCCAGAGGCAGGGGTTAGGCCCACTGATGCCATCTGTACATGCTAGTCCTGGGGATCCCAGAGCTTGGTGGGGTGTCACTGGTGGAAGTCCTGGAGCTTGGCAGGGGCCCCAGAGAGGTTCATCCAGGGTTCCCAGGTGTTGTCCTCAGGTCTGTAGCCCTTCCAATGGACCAGGTACTGGAGCTGACCATGGATGAGGTGGGAGTCAAGGATGTCATTGACCTTGTAGTGGTATTTATCCTTGACTTTGACAGGTGGGGGCTGGCTCAGGCATTAGCCAGGGAAGGGATCTGGGTCATGCTTTTCAAGGAGGCAGACATGGAACATGGGGTGGAGGCCCTTCAGCCCTGGGGGTAAGTTGAGCTTATAGGCATGGGTCAAGACCTTCTAGAGGATTTTGAAGGGGCCAAGTTGCTTATAGTTGAGCTTCACTGAGGGTCTCCAGGTCTTGAGGTTATGCTAGTCAAGCCAGACAAGGGTACTGGGGGTCCAGTTGGGGGTTGTTTCATGTTAAGTGTCAGCATGCTTGGAGTAAGCTCAGTTAGCAGTGTCAATCTTGTCCCAGAGGAATTGGTGAAGGGACCAGAGGTCTTTGGCAACTTTGTGGGTGATGTGCAAGGGGATGTCCTTGAGAAACAGAATGAGCTGGGAGTTGTAACCCTTGTTGGTGAAAAATGGGGAGACCCTGGTGGCAGAGTGGGGGATGTTATTGTAGGTAAACTTGGCCAGGGGTAGTTCTGCACATCAGTTGTTCTGCAAATAGTTAACATAGAGGTGGAGATACTGCTCTAAGGTCTGGTTTACTTGTTCCATTTGTCCATTGGTCTCCAGTTGATAGGCAGTCAACAGGTTGGTCTTGATTTTGAGCACCTTGCATAGAGATTGCCAGAACTGGGAGATGAACAAGGGGCCATGGTCAGAGACAATGTCATTCAGGAGTCTGTGCTTGGAAAAGACATGTTTGAAAAATAGTTTGGCAAACTCTGGGGCATTGTTGGTAGTGTAGCAGGGGATGAACAGGGCTTGCTTGGTGAGTTGGCAAACCACAACAAGGATAGTGTCAAAACCCTTGGATTCAGGGAGTTTAACAATGTGGTCCATCAAGATTGAGGACCATGGGTGGTGGCCAATGGGGAGGGGCTTCAATAGACCATACAGACAATGTTGGGGGACCTTGGCTTGGAGACATGGCTCACAGACTTGTATGTACTGGGTGATGTCCTTCTTCATTCCTGGCCAAAAGTAGGTCTGGGAAATCAGTTGGAGGGTCTTATGCATTCCCAGGTGTCTCCAGAGCTTGTGGTTGTGGTGCTGCTGGAGGATGTCAATGTGGATGGACTTGTGGTCTGAAGCATATATTTGGCTGTCTTGGAGTAGGAGTCAGCAGTCCAGAGACAGTGTCAATGCAGGGTTGGGGTGTGGGGCATCAGTGGAGCTATTCCAGGGATTGTGTTGGATGAAGTAGGCATCCAGAGGGGCATTTTGGATTTGATGGAGAATCCCTTCCTCATTCATAATTAGTACAGCATGAAGATGTTTGAGGGGGATTACCATGCAGTGGTTGAAAGCATTCTGTTCAGCCTCAAACAATTTCTTTGGGTAGACATCTGGCCTTCAGGTGAGGGTGTCAGGTTTTGCTCCAAGTCATCCTGGGCAATATTGGATGGCAAAGTCATACTCAGACAGTGTTTCCAACCAGCGGGCTTGTCATCAACTGAGTTGCTTGGTGGTCATGAAGTACTGCAGGTTGTTGTGGTCCAAGTAGACTTGTATATGGTGCAGGGTTCCCTTGAGGTAGGCCCTCCACTGCTGGAAGGCTTCAACAATCATGAGGAGCTCCTTGTCATAGATGTCATAATTGAGCTCTGCAGAGATCATCAAGCAGGTATAAAAGGCAACAGGGTGGAGGTCCTTGCTATTGGAACCCATTTGTGAGAGTATTCCAGCAATGGTGTAATTGGAGGCATTGCATTCAAGTATGATGGGGAGAGTGTGGTTGAAGTGGTGGAGGATTGGGGCAGAGGTGAAGGCCTTTTTCAGGAGAGTGAACACACTTTGGCACTTACTGTCCCAGTCCCAGGGGGTGTCCTTCCAAGTAAGTTGATTGAGGGGTTTTGTGATGCCAGAGTAGTTATTGATGAACTGGTGGTAGAAATTAGTGAAACCCAAAAAGGACTGTACCTCCTCAATGTTCTGGGGCAGGGGCCAGTTGAGGATGGCCTCTACCTTTGCTGGATCCATTTGTATGCCATCTAGAGTGATGATAACCCCTAGATACTCAACCTTGGTGGTGTGGAAGGAGCACTTCTTGGGTTTGGCATGGAGGTGGTACTCCCAGAGTCATTCTAGGACACATTGGATATGACCCCAGTTTTCTTCTAGGGAGTTCAAGTAGATGAGGATGTCATCCAAATACATGATAATGAAGACATTGTTCATGTCATGGAAGATATTGTTCATGAAGTACTGGAAGGTGGCAGGGGAGTTTGTCATACCAAAGGGCATCACAAGATACTTGAAGAGGCCATAGCAGGTGCAGAAGGCAGTCTTCCATTCATGTCCTGGAGTGATCCAGACATTGTTGTAGCCAGACTGGAGGTCTATCTTGGTGTAGACCTTGGCACTGTGGAGACAGTCAACAAGGTCACTGATTAGGGGGAGGGGATACTGGTTCTTTTTGGTGACTTTGTTAAGTCCCTGGTAATCCACACAAAGATGGAGGGAGCCATCCTTCTTCTTGGCAAAAAGGACAGGGGCTCTGGCAGCAGAGATCAAGGGTCAGATGAAACTCTTTCTGAGTATGTTGTCATGGTAGTATTTGAGAGCCCAGAGTTCAACTTCTGACATGTTATAGATCTTGCCAAAAGGGAGGGAGGTGCCATCTTTGAGATTGATTGTGTGGTCATAATATTGGTGTGGGGGAAGTTCCTTTGCACTTCCTTTGGAGAACATGTCAGCAAATTCATGGTACTCTAGAGGAACTACTTTGCATAATATCTGTTCCTTTGTCTTTGGAGTCTCAGGTGAGGTGGTGCCAGTGCAGATATATTCTTCTGGAAGTGTTGGGGTGACCTGGAGTTGGAAGGTGGGGGTGCTGTCCTGCAAGATCCATGCAAAGGGATTGGTGCCAATGATTTTGATGTCAAGGGCTTCCAGGTCAATAGTGTCAGGCACTGGGGGTGTGGTCATGGGGGCTGGGGTTGCCAGGGTTGCTGGGGTTCAAGCAGGGTAGTCTGGGCCCTTGTACTGGTTGCAGGGAATGTTGGGGGGAAGCCATTGGGGTGGGGGCACTCTCTCCTCCTTTTCAGAGTCATCCTTAGGCAAAGTGGGGGTCCCAGTGGCTCCTATGTCACTGGAGGCCAAATCAGAGTTGTTGGGGTCATGGGGGGAGTAGGGATGGAGAGTGATGGCAGCTGCCAGGCAGGCTTTGGGGCTGGAGAACCACATGGTGAGGTCCTTCCAGTTGCTGTTGGAATTGACATCACATAGCCAGGGGAGTCTGAGCATGATCAGGGTCACCTCCAGGAGTTGGGTAATGAGGAGGTGGGTTGGGAATTGCAGGCTGTTGTTAAGGGTGAGGGAGCCAGGGTGGAATTTGGTGATTCCAGAGGTGGCAGATCTTCTGTTGAACAGCTGTAGCTCCAAGGGTGTGTCAAGGGGCTTGTGGGGGAGGTTAAGCTGATTGCTGACAAAGGTTCTGGAGGCTCCACTGTTGACAAGGGCAGGGAGGATGACAGGGGAGTCACCAAGGTGGGCATTAATGATGAATGATTGTGCAAATTGTGAGTGGAGCTGTGGAGGGGTTCAGGGGACATTGGGGGTGACTTCCAAGACATTGTGGATGGGAGGGATGTGGAAGGGAATGGATCCCAGGTTGGGCGAGTTGTCCTGATTGAGGCAGAGAGTGAGACTTAGCCAGTTGATACAAGGGTTGGTCACTTGGAGCCAGGAAAATCCAAGGATGAGGGGGGTGGAGGCATGCAACTTCATAATTAGTAGCCAGAGGTCTTGCTGTTGCCCATTGGCAAAAGTGATCCTTGTCTCTACACAGTGAGTGATGTCACTGGCAGAGGTTGGATTGCCATCAAAGAGTTTGAGGGAGATCAGAAGGGGAAGTTGCTGGGGAGGTTGTGGAGCAAGGGCCACCAGGGATTTGTTGATGGAGTTGTCTGTTGTGCTGCTGTTGATCAGGGTGGGTATGGAGTCAAGGGAGAAGGGGAGGGTGGTGCAAAGGAGGAGGTTGTGGGTGGAGTGTGAGGGGAGATGTGCCAGGAGGGTGTCTGGAGTGATTACTGTTACACAGAGGAAAGTAGCCAGGATGGAGAAGACATTGGAGTCTGATCTGTAATTTAGTGCATCTTCAGGACCTAAACTGCTGGGTTGTTTTCTGTGAACTGATAGTCACAGTCTTCCTCATTGATGGTCCAGATGACATGTCCCATCACCTGCATTTAGGGCAATCATTGATGGAATGACCCTGCTCACCACACAGAATACATGCCCCTTCCTTCCATCAACATGCCTGGGTCTCCATTGAGATGTTGATCCAGGGCCAGTCCTTGATCCAATTGGTGCACAGGGCCTCCTGATCATCTGTGGAGTCCAGGGGATTGTCCAGATCTGGGGAATTATTAGATCTGGGATCCAGAGGGTCTGGGGTGGCACAGAGGTTGGCAGCATTAAGCTGAGCAGGGGGTCAGGGTCTGGGGAGTTGGGTGGTGTTACCCAGACCTCATCCAGGGAAGAACTGGGGTGCAGGGTTAGCAGGCATTGTGGGGGCAATGGTTTGGGGGTTGTTAGTCACTCCAGGCTGCTAACCAGGGTTGCCAGAGGGGTTCCAGTTGTTCCACAGGCCTTGGTTTTTGCTCTGGTCTTCCCAATAGTGCTGATCAATCTGGGTGATGAGTGCCTTGTATCTGTTGTATGTGGGCTGCTTGGGTGCAAGGCAGAGGATATCCTTAATCCATTGTGGGAGGGCATGGTGAAGGGCAAATTGGAGTGCATTGTAGTTCCAACTGGTCTTGTAGGCCTCCTGTTCAAATTGGATGATAAAGGTTGTGAATTGTTCATTGTCACACATCTGGAGGTTGTAGAGGTTTTCTTCCACCTCTGCTATGGTGTCAAATACTCCAAACTTACTGGAGAATTCCTGTGTGAAGGCAGGCCAATTGGAGAGTACTGGGTTGTTGGGGTCAAACTGGAGCAGTGCCATGTAGTGATCAAAGGCAATGCCCTACAAGTAGGAGGTAGCAAAGGTCACTCATGAGCTCTCAAGCTGGAAAGTGATGGGCTTAGCTTGGAACATCATAATACATTGTGTTAAGAATGTCTGCCATTTCTGGGAGTCTTGGCCATTGAAGGGTTCCAGTTTCTGAATGTCAAGCTTTT
>JAGGAV010007883.1:0-34295 GCA_017657295.1 Termitomyces sp. DKA64 | reverse complement strand
CTGTTAGAATCCCAGTAGATAGCAGCAATATATCAGGTGCGACCAACACCTAGATAATACAATGTAAGCTTAATCCTCAGAACGTATAGACGAAACTAGTTTGTGTACCTAGATAATACAATGTAAGCTTAATCTAGGTACGAGTATGTTAGTTGTGAATAGTGTCTGTTAGTAGCTAGAGTGACGTACCCTCAGAACGTATAGACGAAACTGAGGGTACTGTTGGTATCGTACACGTATATATATTGGTGAGGGGACAAAGCATGGGTGGCCATTGACAAAGCGCATGGTGACCACTGTGGGTGGCCCTGACGTCGTGTTCGCGGTACCTCGCTTATACGTCACACTCGTCACACCCGCGACACTCCAACACACTCATGACTGGCCCGTGTGTTGGGAGAACTGCCGTCATGCTACGTACGCGTTAGTCGTCATCAGTGGGAGCTATTGACCCAGCACTTGCTTCGCAGACATGTGACTCTCGCAGCTTGGAAATGACGACACAACGTTTGACGGAATATTATCGGTAGATACTTGTCACATCTGACACAAAGGCAGTGTCATAATACCAGATTGAGATTTCGCATTCTTCACAACACGTCGACGCGTATACTTCTCTGGCACGTACTAAATGGATCCTCCAAGGCCTACATATCATAAGTGCGGCAAATGCCGACTTATACTACCGGTTGGCGCGTCTGTATGATTGAGTTGTATCACTAACCTTGTGACAGCTGGATGATTATACTAAACAGATCCTGAGGAAAGCTGGAACGTTCGAAGAGGCAGCGCGCATCCTTCACAGTCAGATCCAATTACAATAATTAAATTTCGATGAAGTTCCTCAGTGATCGCAAGGTTTGATTGTGACGTCATGGATTTTGTTGATGACATTCGAGTTTACGAGAAGACAGGAAGGAAACGCGAAACTACACGGGCAGAGGGGCGCTCGAAGTCTGAAAAACGATGAGCGCGCAGTACAATGGGCTACACAAGGCGAGCATAAAGTTGCTCGATCACGTTGGTCACTTGGTTTCAGTCAGGATTTGGTCGAGATAATAGGTTGCAAACTTACAAGATACTATGTGCCTCAATGATTGATTGATATAATGCCTACTGTCTACAATGATTTTTTGTTACATTGAGTTTGGATTGCTGAGGATATGTACCGTACAGACTTGATTTGTTTATGACAAGTCCAGTGGCCGGCAAGCTCCGAAAGTCACATGTCTGCGAAGCAAGTGCTGAGTCAGTCGCTCCCACTTGTCGCCATCTCTTCTAGAGTATCGTGGGAAAAGGCCATCTCTTATTAGCATAATAAAATATCAGAATTAGATGATTTGATGTTTTTTGTCATAAAGATATAACATGCTTCAGGGCAAGAGGGCCGGCGAGTGCGACAGACGTGTCAGCATTAGCCGGCACAAACTCTCGGTATACCTCCACTCCCACGGTGGCCATCTATCGCATTTTCTAGGTCAAGAGCCATACGAAGTGTCCACAACTTAGGAAGAGCGATTGCAGATTGAGATATAGTAAACCTAGTCTTATAAGATCGGGTGAATGATATCTAAACAAAGAATGAAGAAAATAAAGACACTAAGAAGATATATGTAGGAAGCTAGTAACGGAGAGGAAAAGAGAACACAGATGAAGTCATGTCGTAATCCGTCGTCGCCATCGCATAGTGCTAACTCGCAGTTCCAGTTTCGTTTTATAAAGGGGTGATGAGGATCATGGTCCGATCCAATCCCTCGTACAATAACGCACTATAGTTTCCATGTGCTCAAGGAGATCGAACCCGGCTACAAGCTAAAAATTTCGCGTTTTTGACATGCCCAGCTAGCATCACTTAGATCTCCGGCGGCAAGTTGGAGCCTTGAGTTCGCTGTCATTCTCCCTGGCACGCTTGGAAGTGTGGCGAGACACGGGACTGACAACAGGGGAAGGTGGAGTGGGCTGCGTAGTGAGGTTGGCGACGGGTGAGGCGGGAGGGGAGAAGATGGTGGTGCCATTGGGGTGAATAGAGGCAGTAGGAAGATGATAGATAGGTGTCGATGTGGAAGCTATGGCAGAAGTGGAGGTGACAGGGACAGAGACAGGGGCAGAGGCAGCGGCAGGAACAGGGGCAGGGACATAGGCAGAAATGTTAGGTGTACATGTGGATGTGGACGAGACAGCGGGAGGTGAAGCAAAGGTCGAGGAAGAGGTAGAAGCATCGGTACGTGGAATATAAAATGCGTATTCACGGCAGAGACCACGAGGACGTGTACGGGAAGGAAAGATGAGCTGCATGGGTTTAGGCGAGGCCGGAGGGGAGTAGACGGCGGTGGCATTGGAGGCGACTGACGAAGCAGAGGATGGAGAACGGACAATAGTTGAGGAGGAAGCGACGGCAGAAAGTGAGACGGCAGGAGCCGAGATACTCAAGGTAGGAGTAGATGCAGAAGAAGAGGTCTCAAGTACTCGAGAGCGCTTCAAGCTGACCTTCACCAGTTTACCTCGAGCCTGGACATCCTCATCGGGGCGCCGGGCATAGAACGTGGATTCGCAGCAAGGACCACGAGGGTGGGCATGGGGGCAAGAGGGTCCAGGGTTGGGTTGCGACTCAGACTTGTTTGGCCTTTTGAAGGTGTTCCTGACGGCTCGAGCCTCGTCGCCGTCATCGCCACGAGCACGTTTGTTGAGTTTAGGCAAGACAGACAAGACATCGCGAGCGGGATCGTATTCAGAATCGGAGTTGTCAAGATCGGTTGCTTTGCCTTTGCCCTTATCGACTCTTTTAGCAAGAACAGAGGCGGAGATAGAGGCGACGTGGGAGGTGGCAGGTTCCTTGGAGTACAAGAAACGGGTATGAACGCCTTGGCCAGTTGCAGAGACAGTTTGAGTGACACCGTTACCATTCAAATCGGTGCTGGCGGCAATGAGAGTGCCGGGCGCAGGAGGAAGAGAGCCGCTGGTGACAGGTTGCGAGGCAGAATCAACATCTTGAGCCTCTTCGGGCTCGTCAGGGTCGAGCTCCTCAAACGAGAACTGTTGTTTTTCTTCGTCCAAGCTTCCAATGAAGGTGTTAATAGTGTTAAATTCACAAGTAGGACGGTCGACCTACCAATTCGCAAGATTGAGGATGGCCATTGTTATCACGTCGGTGTGGGCTTTGGGGTGGATCCCCCGCTCGTCCACTTCTCTAAGGGCAGCTTCGAGCATTTTGAGACATATCTCGTGGACCTCGACATCTTTGACCAAATTGCGGAGGATGTTTTCGCTCTCATTGGAAGACATCTTGAGAGTTCAATAGCGGATATAGTGGATATTGAGCGTGTCAGGAAGGCTAAAGTACGTAGAGCAGATAATATGAAGATCGATAGAGATCCTCCATGAGAGGTTAAATACTCAAGACCAAGATCCGGTTGGGCTGGGGAACAAGAGATGCAGCCGCGCTAGGTCCCAGAGGCCACTGAGGCCGTCAGAGCTTTGGCCATGCCATCGAGTGATGCGGTGTTGGCCAGGGAGATGCGCTGCATTGTGTATTGTTCGTTGTAAGTACATCATCAGGATAGTATTGTTGTTTTTTTAGTCGTTGATTGAGGAATGGCACGTGGACAAAGTATGAGCTTCACCCTGCTTGCACAATATTACCTCATAATCTCAAACTCTCTTGACCCCGAGCTCCGTGCCAGGCCTAGTATATTCATATATCCCACAGATAATGATCCTGTTCACGCGCTCAGTCTCATAGGAGGTGATTCTCGGTCCACTCCGCCGAGTAGGAATCGCGGCCTCTACATTCAATCGACGAGCCTGAAGAGGCCCGTAGGTCACAGAACGCATTTGAGGCACAATCGCGCACGGAGCAGGTATCACGGGCACCTTCTCTCAGGTTGTCCCCTAGCCTTCTGTCCGTCACCCTGCTCCGGCCAATATCTAGCGTGAGTATTTCGTCATTCTGTCTCACAGATTAACTTAGCTCACAGACAATAGCATCTAGACGTCTCATCTACCATACTTATACTCACACGGTTTGATGGTGTGAACGGCCGGGACACCGGAAACACCGGCTGGACACCGAAAACACCAGTTACTAGATGTATTAAAGCAATCGGGCTCCTCTTTTAACGCATCGACCTCTTTCTTTCCATCTTTCCTTCAAGCTTCTGAGCTCCTCGTGATGCCTCAATTCTACAAGTACGATCTCACCCTTCTTCGTGCTTTTCTGTCTTCTCTGACCTGCAAACTTTGTCATAGAGAGCCTGAATTTGATACCATCCAGCTACACGGTGGACAGGAGCCGGATATTGCAACGAATGCTCGTGCAGTACCCATCTATGCCTCTACCAGTTTTGTATTCAATAACTCCGAAGTACGTTCCACTTTCCCCGACTCAGTGTCATCCATTTGATCTTACCCCCAGTACGGTGCCGATCTCTTTGCATTGAGGTATGTCCATTCTCCTTTAATTTTAGGTTCTTGGTTACAATTTCTGTTTCGTTTTTTTCCGACGCTTTACAACGCTAATTGATGACTAACTCTTCTACTTGAAGGGCTGATGGTCATTTCTACTCGCGTATGTCCAATCCTACGAATGTAGTTTTTGAGAAGCGTATGGCGCTTCTAGAGGGTGGTATTCAAGCTCTCGCGACCTCTTCAGGACAGGCTGCGCAGCTTCTTGCGATTCTGAATATCGCGGGAACCGGAGATAATTTTGTCTCTTCGTGAGTACATGTGAAGACTTCAAATAGTGAAGGTACTGAAAGTACATACATACGTAGGTCCTTCCTCTATGGCGGAACCTATAATGAGTTTAAGGTCACCTTCAAAAAGTTCGGTATTGGAGTCAACTGGGTTACGGAGGACGATCCTGCAGCATTCGCGAAAGCTATCGATAAAAAAACCAAGGCAATCTATGTGGAAACAATCGCAAATCCAGGGTACACCCTCAGTAATATCCCTGCCTTGTCGAAGGTGTGACACCAGCATCTTCGACAACTTACATAACATGTAATTCATAGATCGCGCACGACGCTGGCATCCCCCTCATCGTTGACAACACTCTCGGCATGGGTGGATACCTTATTCGTCCCATCGAGTATGGAGCCGACATTGTTTGTGCGTCCCTTCAGACCTGCCCCCTTGCCAGGATACTAACTTCCACTCTAGTACACAGCGCAACAAAATGGGTCGGCGGGCACGGCACCACCATCGCGGGCGTTGTTATCGATGGCGGCAATTTCGATTGGGCCGCCTCAGGGAAGTTCCCCGGATTCACTGAACCCGCCGAAGGATACCACGGTCTCGTGTTCTCTGAAGCATACGGAAAATCCGCGTATGGTATGAAACTGCGTCATGAGCTCATGCGGGATCTCGGGCCCTGTATCAACCCGTTCGCATCGTTCCTGCTCCTTCAGGGTCTAGAGACGCTCTCGCTCCGCGCTCAACGCCACTCCGAGAACGCGATGGCACTTGCGAGGTATCTCGAGCAACATACGCAAATTGCCTGGGTTCGGTATCTCGGGCTCCCGAACCATGAGAGTCACCAGCTTGCACTGAAGACTCTAAGGCCTGGAGCGTTCGGTGGCATGTTATCATTTGGTTATAAGGGTAACGCGCAGCAGACGCGTAGGTTGGTAGATAATTTGAGGTTGGCGAGTAATTTGGCAAATGTCGGGGATGCAAAGACGTTAGTCATTCATCCGGCAACGACAACACATTCGCAGCTTGCGGAGGAGGAGCAGAGGGAAACTGGGGTTACACCTGACCTTATCAGGGTAAGGTTTTGTTTTCTATCAGCTATTGGCTACTTGGAATTGATGGGTGAGTGATGTAGGTATCAGTTGGTATCGAGGCGATTGGGGATATTATTGCTGACTTCGAGTATGCGCTCAAGGTTGTTGCTGCCGAGGCACAGTGACTCTGAGTAGAATAGAGAGCATTGATATCGAACTGTTCAACAAGATGTACTACTAATGAATTATCACCCAGGATAAAAGCAATCACTCAAGTTCTGCATGAGACGGAAGACGCAGGTGCTTCTACTAGCGAGCGCGTGCCCCTCGTCAAGATGCGATCAACCGAGTCTTTGTCAAGAGGTACTTTCGCTGTTAGTGGGGAAGTAATGATGCTGATGATGGAAATCTGCGAAAGATGATGGTAGGAAGACGCCCGGACATGTTATCAAGACTAAAGGTATCAGTACACGTGTAAATACCAACGAAAAAGACCAGATAAATCCCAGGCTTGACAACTCGAAGCACAAACAAACGGAGCCAGTGCCGAAACTTGCAAGTTTACTGGCAGGCTGCGCACAAATTTCGACGTCCCCGATATCTCGTCTCTGGAAGAATAGCATGATGCTCGCCACGCGAAAGAACAGCCTCATGGTACCTAGGGTATGTACCAGTCGTCTCGATTTCCGTAAGCACATTATGATATTAATGTGTCCGATACATAGGCTGGACCAACAGGAGTACCCAGAAAGTCGAATCATGACCGAGCAATTTCTGCCTTGAACAACACGATGCAAACAATTGGCATCCTTCATGACTTGGTTCCTGCAGAGGCAGGAAAAGGAGTGTTGACATCCATTGCAGGTATACTGAGCATTGTCAAGGTACAATCAACCTACACAGGAGATGACCAGGCACTCACGTCTTGCCCAGAACGTATTCGAGAACCAAGATGGTTTTCAGGAGCTCATAGAACGATGTCATTCAATCAGTGTCGCCGCTGATCGTGCCACATCGGGAACACAAGAGCACCGAATGGACCATACTCTCCAAGGTGCGTTGTCCGACCTCCAGAGGTAGATTTACATCGCAGACGTTGGGAAATTGTAATTCTGATTTGTTGGTAAATTTCCAGTTCAATCGATGTCATTTTACGTGCCGCAGAAGCCAAGACAAAGAAAGGTGTAGGCTCAAAGACTTTTCACGCTACACTAAACAAGGAAACTATCCTGAAATGGATGAACGAATTAGACCGTGTTTTAATCCTTTTCAACGTATGCTATGATTGTTTCAATGCCCATCATTTAGTCACGACCGGACGTTCTCCAGACAAAAATGAGTATCTCGACGAATTTGCTGTTGATCTCACGGCCGCCAAATTTGCAGTCATCGTACGTATTCGCCTTGTTCTGCTGATCGGAGCATGCTCGCTTATTCCTACAGTGATCCTCTGCTGCCTGAGGTACTCCCTGCTCCACCAAAGATCTTCGTCGGAAGAGACGATCTTGTTCTGAGTACTACACAACGTTTACTTGAGTGCCGTTATGTCGCTCTCATTGGCCCCGGAGGTATAGGGAAGAGTAGCATTGCCCGGGCTGTCCTGAACGACAATGCAATAGCCTCCAAGTTCCGCGATAGGAGGTTTTTTATTCGGTATGATGATATAGACGCCAATGATATTACCTTTGAGATGTTCCTTGACCGTATTTCTAGAGCGCTGGGATTGCCGACATCGACTAATGCCAGCAATTCGATACATAAGGCGCTCTTGACATCCGATATACTTCTTATCCTCGACAACGCGGAGACTTTTTTGGATGCAGCTGTGGGTTCCTCACGCATAGCGGATGCCATTGATGGATTCGGTGCGAGGCCCAGTGTCACTATCCTCCTTACTACTCGAACTACTGTACTTCCTCCGAACCTTGGATGGCACAGGCTTCAGGTACCATCGCTTGAGGAAGGTGCAGCATGTGAGGCTTTCAAATTGATCTATGCTCCTTCCTTGACCCCTTCCATGGATAATTCGGTTCTCGTCAAATTACTCTCCGCGGTTGATTTTCATCCTCTCTCGATCAATTTGCTTGCTCAAGCTGCGGTTCAGAATAATTGGTCCATCCAGGACCTTGTAACTGCTTGGGATCACCAGCGTATAGCTCTGCTTAAGGCTGGTGATGGTAAAGCTCAGAGTATCGCCGTAACAATCGAGACTTCTCTTCAATCTCCTTCCGTCAGAAAAATTGGCAACACGATCCGTCATCTGTTGCAGATCCTCGCGTTCCTTCCTCAGGGTATTAGAAAGAAACAGCTAGCCACTATATTTCCCCGAGCATCGGATATCGAATCCTGTGCAGACTCCTTGTGCAAACATTCTCTAGCCTACTTGAACAGCGACTTCATAACACTTCTAGCTCCCATACGACTCTACATATCGGCACACTACAATGCAAAAATATCTGAAAATCCACTCCTAGAGGAAGTCCGGCAATATTATGCTGCCCACGCCGGCGAAGAGGAAACTGTCCGCCAGGACGATGTCAACATGGAACGTGTCTTTTCTCACTGGGTCGTGGAACCGAAGTGCACGGTGCATGTGTTGAAACACATCGGTAACTTCATCTACACACTTCTCGATTGCCGACCTCGCCCGGTTTCCTTGTACCCTGTCATAAGTGCATTAGACCCTGACCAGTCACGTCATTCTATCTCGTGCATAGATTCCCTCAAAGTATTCATGTTTGGCCAATCATTTCGGAGGCTGCAAGTCTCGCTTGAAAAGGGATCATGTCTCTTTGCCATTTCGACGCTTCTACGTTGGATTGGGAAAAAAGTGGAGGCGGAAGAAGCGCTTGCAAAGGCACAGGAAGTGGTGCTTAAAACAGGGAAACCCGGACGCATTTGTCTCATCAAACTCAGCTGGATCATTGCTCGGATCTACATCGAGCAGAGTGATTATCAGGCTGCAGAAAAGTTGCTCTGGGCAGCGTTGAAGCGTCTCTCCGACATGTTCAGACCTAACCGGAACTTAAAGGTCCTGCTTCAATTTAGCTTGGCTCAAATCAAAATGTCCAAGGGCGATCCTCATGCATCCGAAAGCTTCTTTGAAGTTCTACTGGACTACAGGACACTTATGGATGACTCGGATATCGTTATTCCCTGTTATTGCGAGGCAGGATATGCAGAACTCCATGACGGCCACTTGGACACCGCAAAAAGGTATTTCGAAGAGGCAAAGGCTATGGTGGACGAGGACTTAATCGAGGGCTCTGTGATGTCCCTCTTGGGATTGGCAGAAATGGCTGATTACGAAGGTGACCACACCGAGGCAAAGTCATTACGAGCACGGACGTTTGTAATAGTTCAAAGGATGCCAGACCACACAGTACCCTTCGCCAATGAGACAACGGCTGTCCTCGCTGGGTATCTGGCCATGGATGGCAGTATCGAGGAGGCACGGAAATTAATCGTTCCTGCTGTGGAACATACCAGCAAATATTTTTCTCTACACACCGTCAAATGCAAGTACATGGCCGGGATGATCGACTTGATTGACGGAGACTTCGATAAAGCTCGGTACTACTTCCAGGAAACCGTCGAGGAGTGCGTTGTAATCGGGGAGTTCAGTATCCGCGCCCTTTCTGAGAGGGCTCTTGGTGAAATCGCAGTCGTCGAAGGGGACTTAACATCAGCGAGGAAATATTTTGAAGCGACCATGGACTTATGCAAGAAGATGGGGATCCCGAAGGAGTGCCTCTATCGGAAACTTAGATGCTATGTACCCAGGAAAACTTTTAATGGTTGGAATCTGTACCAGGAGGATAATGTCATGTTTCGAGATTGATATCATTGGTTGAGAGAAGGATCATTCTAGTCATGGTAGTCTAGCCTTCTATGTTTGCGAGGCTAAGTCGGTCGTGACAGATGAGATGACTTCTGCGCATGGTGAACAGGCACATGACGCTCATCAGCATATCAGTATAGCGATTTGACGAATCTCATATTGACACAAACATATACTAGTACTTACCTATGGGTAGACAGAACGTTAGTAAGTGTCCTTGTGTTATCGTTCTCGCTTTCTTTCCTTCTCATTACATTTAGGCCGCTCAGAAGGGCCTGGCCACTTAATCAAGAAAGGTCTTGCATTGACGAACTCGGGCCCGGGGGCAAAAAAAAAGAAACTCAAGGGCCGGAAAGGTATATATATTCTGTGTTCATATTCCCGTTTTCCTTTCTTACCATTGCATTCCATGATGAGATCTTGCATTGATGCACTGGGGCCCTGGAGGAGTTACCAATGGAGGGGAACAGTTAGCGAGCAGAAAAGATACGAAGGAAACGAATAAGAAAGGGGAGGAGAAAGAGAGGGAGCAAATTGTAAGTGAGAAAGAGGGCAAGAAAGATGGCAAGCAAGCAAGTGGGAAGGAGGGAAAGCAAGCAAGTGGGAAGGAGGGAAAGCAAGCAAGTGAAAAAGCGGGGAGCAAAAATGAGAAAGAGGGCGAGCAAGCAAGTGAGAAAGAAAGTGAGGAAACTGATTAAAGAAGCAGCTGAGCACTGGCGGGGAGCCATAGTCGAACGATTGTTCAGACGGGCGTCAGACACAGTCGCCGGAGTACTAGTCTATAGATGGACCGATTCATGCACGCTATGTTACTATGTTACTATTATGATATCTATTCTCCACTACACAGAATAGCTAAGCTCATATTACAAGAATACGCCACGATATACATAGTATGAAAGCATGGGCACAGGCATCGAAATGGTTCCAAAGATTACAAGAATGAAGTTGTCGGAAGGTCGTCTAGATTAAGAACGGAAGACCTTGAGGCCTTGAGGTATGACTTGGACAATGGTGTTCATGGATCCAATTTGGATCAATACCTGGATATGGAAGGGAATGGTCAACACTTTTGCCGTAGCAAATTAATCCCGATCCAGATCGCGATCGGTAAGATGATCAACACTGGTACATTCACGAATAAACTGCATCGTAATTGATGTTTGGTTAGAGCTAGATATACGGTATTGTATCCTCACTCGAGGATGTTCACTACGTCCAGGCGGCCTGTTTCCCTGGCAAGGTCAAGCGCTGTCTTTCCTCTCGAGTTCTTCAATGTCTTATCTGCACCCATCTGCAAAAGAAGCCGCACCGCAGAGACTTGACTGTGTTCCGCCGCCTCATGCAGTGCCGTCCCTAAACCATGCTTACGCTCAAAAACCGACATCTCCGGGTAAACAGGGATCTCATTGACCTCCGCCCCGTGTTTGAGCAGCAGCTCAATCATTGTGATCCGGCCATAGTACGCGGCGACCTTGAGTGCGTTCGTATTCTTGATCACTGCACCAGCTGCGATGATATCCTCGACTATCTCGGTACTCGCGTTGATAATGGCTAGATCGAGCACAGAGCGCGAGTTGCTCCAGTGTAAGTTGGGGTTTGCGCCGTGCGCGAGGGCCCAGGAGACCACAGCAGGAGAGTGGAGAGAGAGCATGAGAATGTCGCCGATGTGTCCTAAGTTGGTGTTGATATCAAAGCCCGAGTCTATGAAGGCTTGGAAGATGGCGATGGTCTCAGACTCGGAGGCAGAGAAGGCGGAGACGATCGCGGCCATGTCGACCTGGGCACCGCGTGAGAGGAGGAGGGCAACAATTGTCGCAGAGCCCGTTTGTGATGCGAGCGCAAGGAGGGAGTGGAATGGGGGTAAGTCCCCCGGGAAGAGGGTGGACCATTCGTCTAGGAGGTCGGTGGTGCGATTGAAATCGCTGTCAGAGACGGACCTGGTAAGGTCGTCATTAATGTGGGCCTCTGGTAGAAGAGTGATCAGCAGAATTCAGGATCACGATTGGAGGAGGCGTAC
The DNA here is from genome assembly GCA_017657295.1 of Termitomyces sp. DKA64. Lineage (NCBI taxonomy): Eukaryota > Fungi > Basidiomycota > Agaricomycetes > Agaricales > Lyophyllaceae > Termitomyces > Termitomyces sp. DKA64. Next base: position 22,711 of record JAGGAV010007883.1, on the reverse strand, counting down.
TGGTCCTAGTCATCGTCAATGGAGCTGATAAGAGAAGATGGACCAAGAACCAGACAGGCAACCTTATCGCTTTATGTCAGAGGCAGAAGCACGGCAGAGTATTTTAAGCTCCTCGTATTCATGATAAGACCTGGACAGGCATAGGAACCAGGCTGCACGCAGGCCAGCGAGGGATCGTGACAAACTCAAGATGAGTATGGTGTCGCGCTGGAGGCAGACATACCCTTCACAGGGTGCAGGGGACAATGTTCTTGGGCAAAACAATGGAAAAATATGATAAAAATAATCCAATTGATTTCACTATGAATGTTTCTGTCAAAAGCATAAGAAAAATATTGTAACTGAACCTAAAATGGTATTTCAAAGGTATTTTGCAATTCAATTTGAGAAGAAATAAAGAGAGAAATTACAATGTTTATTAACTTATCAATATTAATTTATAATGTTTGTCAATTCATCAATGATAATCAATAAACGGTAATTTTTTTTTCTTTATTTCTCTTTGAACTGTATTGCAAATACCATTGAAATACCATTTTAGGTTCAGTTATAATATTTTGTCTATGCTTTCGACCGAAGCATTCAAAGACAATTTTAATCAATCAGCTGTTTAGCCAAAGAATAATGTACCCTGCACCCAGTGCTTCAACGAGGCCGAGTAAAGAAGATATGTGAAGTGGCTGTTCACGTATGAGGGATGATATTATTTTGATGCTGCCCTCTGGTACCCGACCTTAGCTCAGTTGGTAGAGCGCAAGACTGTAATGGTTGTATTGTTATCTTGATGTCGCTTGTTCGATCCAGGCAGGTCGGATAATTGCCGCTGTATTCATTTTTAAGGAATCAAGACACTGTCGAGTAGATCCTGACCGAAGTAACGGATTATGAATCCAGGATACAAGTGAAATGATATCTTTTGCGAACCGCAACTCGGATCCGACTCGGACAAGTCCGTCCAAGGGAAGAATTTTTGGGTGTAGGAATAATCTCAACCCCTCATAGTTTACCTTTCTGAGCATCCCTTTAGACTTCCCCGCAGAATTTAGGTCAGACCCTTTGAATGCGCGACTGCTGTCAGGAAGTTCTGCTTGTTCCTCGGCCAGAAATGTTTCTGGGATATCAATTCAACATCAGAATTATATCTAACGTTGGGTGGGTAGCTAGCCACTAGAATATTGGAAGAAGCCGTCGTAGTGAGCCAGATAATCATAGACTCCATATGTAGGGCGGAGGCAGACGTTCTTCCTTGCTCACGAGACGGCTCGATTAAAGGTCGAGGACCTCAGGACTCAACGATCTCAAGTGTCTCTTGATCACGAGTCTTTCGATCATCAACAGATCGAGGTGGTCATGTTGGAGGAGGTCCAATCACATCATGCTTTAGGAGAAATAGTACTTAGATGCCACCAGACGGTATATATAATAGCAGGTAAGATGATCTAGGAATCAAGAAAAACATTCTACAAAAAATATGGTGGCCGCAAGCAAGGATGTTTAGCGCATATTTAGCTGGAACAGCAGAAGAACGTTCGAGTTGGAGGCAAGATGAAGTACTTACCAGAACCCAGAGCCAGCCACCCCTTCCTGACCTTATAAAACCACTGTGGTGCAATCCTTACCGTATCCAATTTTGTCCCCTTATCCATCTCAGTCGCCACATGCCCCACAAGTATCGTACGATCATACTTCTTCCCCCTTCCCATCCATCCATAAAAAGCACTCCCACTCTCGACGTGGAAAGCACGGACGAAGCGTTTGAGGATGACTCGGAGCCTAGGTCGCTGATTCTGCGGGCTCGTCGCCAAATTCGGGAAATTTGTCGCTTCGTCGAGGATAAATTGCCAGTGTCTCAAGCGAAACTTAGGAGATGCCACAACCTGCCATATGACGTATTCAAAGTATCTAATTCAAGGACAGGACGAGTGAATTCGAATTGTATAGTCAAACTACCCATGTTCACCTTATCCATACTGAGGGCGTCCGACACAATGGTCAAATTCTTCTTTATGTATTATCTGTGTGGGCATCGATACTACACGAAGTGACATCAGGATCTCAGCTCAGAATCACCATACAACGGAACGACATACCAAAAATCCAACTGCGAGCTCATTGCAGTCCACACATCATTTGGCCTGTAAAAGTATCAAAGACTTTCAATGCAAAAGACTCAATTCTTTATATCTCACTGGATCAAGTTATGATAATTCAGTCCACAGGAACTTGATCTTCATCCCTCTAGAGAGCCAGATAGTCCTATTCAACCTCCCGATACCCATGCCTCCTAAATCTCCTAGCTAGCTCCGTCGATGGAACGACGGAGGTGATCATGAAGAAGGATAGATTCATGGCTGGGATATCGATAGTGCAGGCTTATAGTAACCCCTTGGCGGTGATGAAGGAAACGGGGAATATTACGGGCATGCTGTTTGAGCAGGAGGTTCTGGGCGAAGCTGGAGGTCAGTTTGGCAAATACTGGGTGACATATAAACTCAGAACTAGCCAGCTACTGCGAGTAGTATCGTCAAATGACAACCTATCTGTCGGGGTGGTGACACCAGTGCGTGCGCGTGAGGATGAGACTAATCATCACGTCAGGAGACTAACTCGGGAGCGCCCTCGATTTGGCCAGCTACCGTCACAAATCACTCAACACCCGGGTCATAGTAACACTCCGTTTTCAACGCAAAAATTAGCAGGGACTGGATACTATGGGTATTATAGCTTGTTGGTCTATAACATTAAGATTTAGAACGACTGGAAGGTTTTGAGCCTGAAAAAGAAATCGCTAACTACAGACTCCTACACCACGGTAGTCTGACAAGTTTCAACTCTTCTTCCATCTTCCGCGAGCATGCTCAGCGCTGACCGAAGAAGTTTTAGCCTCTGGTACAATCTTGCCTGCGCTACGCGGTTATTCATGCTTGTCTTTTGTTTTTTGTCCCACTCTGAAAAGCAACTGAACGCTTGTATTCTGTTCGTCTGTTTTTCTTGTGCCCTTATGTTCGTGCTTTTGTCCAACAATGGCAAGGCCTTGGCTGGACCCACACCAATACAACACTACCCCCTATACTTTCTCATACCTATGGCAACAGTGGGGACTATACACTCGGTTGTACTTTCAATCGCATAAATGGAGTGGGCGAAGTGGGAAGGGGAACGTATAATTTCACCCTATCATCTTACTGGTCCAAAGGTTGGTCATCGATAACTCTTCACTGTGCATCTTTCATCCAATTAATAATTAATGGTTAGAAGTCCATGTTGTGGTTGAATATCGACACTTTGCGCCATCTGATGGATGGCTCCAAGCCAATGTCGTGGTTCAATATTGATCCTCCGGGCCATGATCCTCTCCTGAAGATCTTTCTTCAAGAACTTCTTCTGGTACCTCTCGCTGTATCGCTTCCCCTTGCTTTTATTGTATTCTGCGGGATCCCACTGTCAGTGATACGCACCAATCTTGTGAGCGGAAGTACTAATCAGAATATTTCAAGTGGACGGTCGTGGGCCGTAGCGCGACGTTTAAAGCAAGGAAACAAGCAGTTGTGGGTACTGAAACGCCAAGATGATCTTGAAAGAGCAGTTTTCCAGCAAGAGAGGATATTGGGTGACTTGATAAAGGCCAGCTCATTGGATTCGCAACAGCGTCGTTGCCAGCACCTAGAATTCATGAAGCGAATTAGAGAGAAGTTTGTGGAGGACGAAGTACTTCGTGCTCAGACAATCGACGCTGATATAGTGACATCGTCTGCTTCGGGTCTCTTCTTTAAAATCATAGAAAAAGAACAAGAACATCTCCGCGACGGGAAACTCTACCGCGACATTTTCGACAAGGAGTATTCACAATGGGAGTCGCAGCTGCGGAACGTATCTCGGATTCAAAAAGGTCATTTTGCGCAGGATGAAGAAGAATTGTCCAAGAAAATTGAAGAGGTTGAGGACATTCTAGGCGACAGGGTCGCTTTGTCTATCAATCTTATGGAAACGGTCAAGGATGGCTCGGGCTGGTGGCGACATTATTTCGACGTATGCTGTCGAATTTATAAGATCAGGGTCCCAAGCTTAGTTTCTGTTTTTTCAGTACGGTAAATCTAATGGTTACATTTTCCTCGGCGAGAAGGGTGAGAAGGAGGTATGTGATTCGCCAACTCTCTGTCGTGCTCATTTTCATTTTCATGGTTGGTTCGATTAGAACCGTATAGCCGGTCCGGATCGAGAGACTGAACCTGAAGAGTTTCCTGCCGGGGTGAGCCTGAGCATCTTATTTCATGGCATTGGCCAGCACTGAGTTCAAACTACTAGGGACGGCCGAACAAAATCCATATTCCTGTCTATTCCTCTTCGGTTAAAGACGGAGGGGTACCAGGATCTAGTGACTCCGGAATCAACATGGTCTCCGACAAAGTAGGGAAAGAATTCGCTTTTCGCGAAATTGTCGACTTACCGAATCCTCATACATAGAACTCGGTTGACTTGAATGATCAATCGTTTAGTGAAGCTTCCATGCACTCGGGGCTTCCAGAATCGGTGAGTACGCCTCAGCCCAAGAGAGATCGAACCCTAAGGAAATCTTGCATTGCAGAACAGTATGGTCGTGGATGACGATGCCGATGACGATGACGATGACGATGACGATGACGATGACGATGACGATGACGATGACGATGACGATGACGATGACGATGTCGATGCCGATGCCGATGTCGATGTCGATGTCGAGACGCAAGTGCAAAAATCATCTCCATACAGTGAAGATGACCATCGAATTTCATCCATCCCCCGAGAAATCACAGCCACTCAGGCAAGGGATTGGATGAATGCGCGTTTCAGAAGGGCGCTCGAGTTCGCTCCACTCACCGAGGAACAGCACGACTGCCTCTTCAAAAAAATGCATGTACGCCGTAAACGCGAATTCAAAGTGAACCGTCGGAATGATTATCAAAAAATAAAGGGCGCACTTCTTACTGAGAGTGCGGAACGAGATCGGCAGTTTTGTGATCATATGGAGAGTTATGAGAGGCAATTCCAACGGCTGTTGAGGAAATACTCCGGTCGCAAGTCAAGAATAACTCGATGGGATCGAATGAACATTCAGGTTGCCACGGATACTACGGGCAACCCAGGTTCTGGCTACAAGCTCCTTCTTGATACGGCCTTAGAGCGTCACAGACGTGATTTTAAGGAATATATGCAAGGAATCGAACATCAGATGAAGTTGCCTGCCCCGAAAAAGACAATGGGATGGGGCCTAGTGAGAGCGCTTCGGCGGATGATCATGTTGGAGCAGTCGGGGAGTGTGAACGACGAATCTGAGAGCAGGACTCCTGTCCCGAGCCCCACAACTGTCGCGAATGACGAAGCGCATCAAAATCAAGTGGCCTCAGACGCTGATAAGTCAGATCAACAGAATGGTGAACAGATCCCTGGCATTGCAAATGACGTTCCTATCCCGGGTTCTCTAAATGTCACAGACGACGGCCATGGCTTTGTTGTCGAAGGGCACAGCAGCACGTATGAAGATCGTGTTGATGCGTTTGCTGAGAACGGAGAGAGGGAATCTGGACATGATGATCAGTATAAACGAATCTTGCAATGGCGAGGGGAGGTTCAAGAAGCCTCGGACAATGCTGACCAATTGACGTGCCAACCCAAGTCAGAGGAGGTTGGAACTCGAGCCTCTGGCAAGAACAACTCAGTGGTGCCGCTGGCCGGAGAGTCTAGGGAACTCAGCGGGAAGGTGTCGCTTGTTTGGGACACTGGGCGGCCAGTGCAAAATCCTGGGCACGAAGCGCATGCATCCACATCCAACGAGGATGATGACCCTTTTCCCGAACTCCAAGACTACAGGCGGAACCTCACGTCTAACCTGGGCCGTACACTCGCCGACATGTTTCTCATTATCCGCTGGGGCTTCATCGAAATGCTGAGCATCTTTTTCACAGTGCTGTACGAGCTCTACATCCAGTGGCATTACCTGGGATGCTTTAATATGCAAACAAGATGGTTCGAGGCAGACGTGCAGTCCTGGGTCGTTGCATTGCAGGACCAGCATCAAGTTTTCAACAAGGCTCAGGCTGAGAGAGAACAAGTGATCAAGGATAGATTCATAGAGGAAGAGGAGGAGTTTCGAATTCGACGCGGGTATACGGCGAGGGAGGATGATATAAGGAGAGACATTTTCTATGAGGCTCAGTGTGTAAGAAAGAAGCAGTTCAAAACGTATCTCAGGAGGCGATGGAGAGAATGCAAGGATGCGCCTCGGTCGAGAAGGCGGCAGTTCGAGGAGTGGAAGGGGCATCTCATGAAAAAAATAAGTCAAGAGTGTCTTGAGGCTCTTGGGCAGTTCAGGAAAGATGACGCCAAGCACCGCACAGAGTTCACTGCACTGACTGGAATCAAGGTAGAGTGATTTCCAATTTTAAGCGACAGTCTTAGAAGATTGCTATTATGGATTTATGGCTTAATAATGTGCATTTTAACGAAATGTAACGACTTAATATAACTAGATGATTTTTAATGCTTAAGGTTGCTTTTTGAAATTTGCAGCGAGGACCGTTCAAGACGCAAGGTAGTAAAAAGAGGCTGTCGGATTCATCGGAGAACAGGCTGTCTGTTTGCCAACAGACTTGGGCTTCTGGAAGTGGTATAACAGCGGCCAAGGAACACAATATCAGACGACAATTGTGGGTAAATTGGAGCTTTTAGCAATAGGTTGTGCGAATTCACTCTTCAGGTATTTGGCAGCCCTGACACTGAACCTCGGTCACGATCGACCCTCGAATAGACCTGTGAATCGGTGTACTCGGGTCATCATAGACTGAATATCTTGAAGATTAGGTTTTGAGACGATCAAGTGTCATGGCATTGCTCGAACCTGTAAGATTGACTGCGAGTCAACCCTCATCAGACGCACCTGTCCACTATACATTCGTAGCACGCCCGGGCTGTTCATATGCATGATGCAATGAAGGGCTGTACGATTGGAGCTGGAAACCACCGCATGCATTGAAATCGAAATGGCGGCAGTAACCGTCTTTCACAAGCCACGAATCGAGTTTGGTATGCACGGACGAAGACAAAGACCCGCCCAAGGAAGAAAGGACGCGACGCGACGCAATGACGGAGCGTATAGGTCTATCCACGCGCTCTCGCCCTGACCGTCAGGCAAGTGGTCGTTTGTGCCGTTGTTGCTCATTGAACATCTCAAGGGACTGGCTTTGGATCGGTAGAGTAACAATACATTACTGCTCGAGTGGGGAATTGCTGAGGGGAGGTTGGAGATGAGTTGGGCTTCGATGCCGGCTAAGAGGGCGGTCTGGGCGCGTGTGTGAAGTGTGAGGGTTGGATTATAAGGATTAATAGACTCACGACGATTGCGACGGCCTGGAGTCGAGGCATCCACGCGTCCATGACTTCTTTTGGAATCTTTGGGAGCTCATCTGAGGGTATGAACTAAGTACTAAGCATGTTTCTGGAATAGATTGCTTACAATCTAATGGAGTCAGAGGATATTGATTCATTTGGGCCATGCTGGAACCAGGATGGCTATGTTCTTATACGTCGATACACAGCAATGACCACAGCGCCGGGGCTTGTGGAGGCCTATGCGAAGCTATTATGTATACGATATAAGGGGAAACACATCATACACTGTGCTCACAGCATCATCGATATCAACGGATGATGGTGATACTCGGGACGAGGAGCGGACTGAGATTACGGCGTATTGGCTCCTGGGCGATACGGACGAAGAGGAATACGTGTAAACCATATGCTAGAGATTCCCAACTTCTTGTTGTGCACATTGTGGAGCATCAGAGACAGGGCCTTAGACAAGCCCATGATTTGTCTGGTGCTTAGCTGGCCACTTTTGCAGTTGGTCTGGCTAAGGCTGATGGACACTAATTTGTCACTATTTGGGGCACTGACCAGCAGATTGGTGAAGCCCTTGTAGTCTTTGGAAAGTGCATTGCCAAATAGTATGTGTGTGCACCACAGAAACAGCATTCAGGCAATGCTATGCTGGCAGTTGCTCTGCTGGCCCCTTCTTAGGCTCCTGCATCATCCACCGCTAAACCTCCTACCCATCAGCCTCAATCCCCTTCTTATTCTACTCCATCAACAACTGTTACTCCTTCTATTATGGTAATGCCTGCTGCTGCTACCCTCTTCCTCTACTCAGAGCACACCCACTCCACAGGCAGTTGGCTCTCCAATGGCAACTGGAACTCTGATGTCTGTCATGCCAACCCTGTTGGCCCCTGGCTCTACCAATGGATACTAGCCTTGCCTATGGCCTTCTCTACACAAATGCCTGGTTCATTGACTCCTGTCATCTCTCACACCTTTGAGCATTATACTCAGGACACTCTGGCACCATGCAGCACTAATGTTGCTTATTGCTCTTGTCCATGATGGGGGAGTTGAACACTGTTCATTGGGGGAATGAACCTTGAGGAGGAGTTGATGTTAGGGGACTATCCAGTCTGACAAAAGTACTCACTAGTATTCCTCAGTCCTCATTTGTACCTTGGACCCATAGACACTAACAGTCACAAACTTTCATAGTTTTTTGTGTTGCAATCACCCACATGGAGTTCAACCACTCTTGTTGAACTCCAGGTGAGCATAGAAAACATTCTGTCCTTACATACCTAATGTCACCAAACCACTCTTGTTGAACTCCAGTTCCTTTGTGTGTTCCCCTAAGCTGAGACTTTATCATCACCTCCCTGTGCTGACTGTGACCTTCCTTGTGTACATCCTAGATGTCCCTTCATCAGGTTATGGGCCCTGCAAGCAGTCTACCCAACACTGCATCCTCCAGCTCAGGAGATGCCTTCAAATTCCCAAAACTCAACAACAAAAACTATGCATTGTGGTCTGAGCACATGAAGGCCATGTTACAAGCTCATTTTCTCTGGCTCATTGTTACCGGTGATGAGGAGCAGCCTCACAAACCATCTGAGATAAAGCCTGAGGGACCAGCTGAGTCTGCTTGGAGAGCCAAGGAAAAGGAATACCTTGAGTGGACATTGTGGGATCAGGCAGCACAGGGATTGATGAAGTCTGTGGCCAAGAGCTCTCAGTGGCCCCATGTGGCAGACAAGTTAACTGCCAAGGCCATGTGGGATGGATGGTGGGCCTTGCACATTACCAACCAGCAGAAAATCAATGTGCACTACTACTTCAAGGAGTTGTACACTCAAAAGTATGCTGATGGAACCAGCATGGCCAACCACATCACCACAATGCTAGACATCAAAAACAAAATTACAGCAGCTGGCAAGGAACTCCCCAACATTCATGTTGCCCACATGCTTGTTCTCTCATTACCACATTTGTCATCTTGGGATCTCATCAAGATCCAACTCTTTGGAATGGAGACTCTCACCTCTGAGGATGTGTCAACCTGCCTTCAAGCCAAATACAACCACTGATTCCATGAGAAAGAGAGTGAAACTGCTCTGCTTGCCTCAAAGAAGTCCAACAGCAAGAAGAAAGGCCAGAAGCCCAAGGCCAACAATGAGTGCCACTACTGTAAGGCACTTGGCCACTGGGTCAACAAGTGCCCCAAGTGCATTGAGGATGAGAAAAAGAAGAAGACCAGTGAAGGTTTGGGAGCTGCCAACCTTGCTATCACTAATCTCTGAAAACTTTGTTGTGAGCCTGGACAGGTGTACATGGCTGGAAGATTCAATCATACTGATGATGTGCTCCTTGAATCTGGTGCAACATCACATATGTTTTTCAATCCATCTTTCTTTGTCACATACACACCTGTCACCACTAGTTTGGACAATGACTGGATTTCAGTGGAAGATGCCTGCAACATACCTGTTGCAGGGCATGGCACTGTCAAGTTCCAAACACAGTCACCACATGGCCCCAGAACGTCACCTTGACTGGAGTCCTCCATGTTCCCAAGATTGCTGCCAACCTCATTAGCTTTGGAATGCTACAATGTCAGGGTGTGGCTTATAGGAGCTATATGGAGGGACCCAATATTGGACTAGTTATGTTGAAGGGTGGGACAGAGTTATTCCATGCATCACTATTGGGTAGCACAGGTACCTTGTATCATATTGTCTGCATTGCAATTCAAACTGAGTCTGCTTACATCATGAGTGGGAGTCTCTGCCTATGGCATCATTGCCTAGGGCATTTGAACCATGATGCAATCAGGGACATGCAACAGAAGAACATGGTAACCAGCCTTACCATATCATTCCCCACCACATATAACCATGTTTACAAGGGCTGCACCCTTGGCAAATCACACTGCCAACCCTTCCCTCATGCAAGCACCACCACCTATAAGAAAATGGACCTTGTTGTTGTTGATCTTATGGGTCCAATGTCTGTCGAGACATGGACAGGGATGCAATATGCCTTGGTTATTGTTGAAGTCAGCTCTCACTTCACAATTGGTCAGCTGTTGAAGCAAAAGAGCAAGGCTGGTGCTGCACTGAGAGATATAATTGCAATGCTTGAGAGACAGTCAGGGCTAAGACTGAAGAAGATGCATTCAGATGTTGGGATGGAGTTCCTGAAGGAGTTGCTCACCAAATTTTGCCAGCACAATGGAGTCCTCCATGAAACAACCATGCTCTACACACCTGAGCAGAATGGGATAGCTGAGAGAGCTATTGCCATACTCTTCAAAATGGTATGCTGCATGCTGCATTCTGCCAGAATGGACCTGCGCTACTGGGGCAAGGCATTCATATATGCAGTCCATATTTGAAGCTGCTCACTGATATTTGCTCTGAATGGTATCATGCCTCAGGAAGCCTGGACTGGTCAAAAGCCCAACATCTCTCACCTACAAATATTTGGGTCTGTCATATATGCCAATATTCCCAAGAAGCTCTGTGGAGGCAAACTAGAAGTTACAGCAGTGAAATGCTGCATGCTTGGCTGGTGAACTGATGAGACCAAAGGGTACAGACTTGAGGATGTTGAGACTGGCAAGCTAATCACCGCACAGAATGTGCACTTTATTGAGGATGACAGTCCTGGAGACCTTGCAGAATTCAAAACTTGTGGCAACCCACCATCTGTGGAGGAGTTGGCAACGCTAGCCCCACTAGACACCACAAATGCCACTCCTGCTGCAGCAACTGCCCCTGCCAACCCTGAACCAAAGTCTGCCAAGACATTAACCAATGATGCAGTCCCTGCAGCCTCCAACCCCACACTACCACCACAGCCAGTAGCCACAGCGCCAAAGACCTCAAAAAGGTTGAACTTACCTCTATGGGAGCACCCCACATGCATTTGTCACCAGGTTGAGTGCTATGGCATTATGACTGTGGATGATAAAACATCTGAGGAGAAGAATGACAGTCAGCACAGAGCCTACATCACATTTGAAGACACTGAGCCAAGAACATACCATGAAGCAGCATCCTCCACTTGCTTGAGGCAGTGGGAGGAGGCAATTATGACTAAATATAAAACCTTGCAGAAAACTGGCACTTTTGAGTGGGTTTCAGCACTCCCTGAAGGTCAAAAAGCTGTTGGAAGTTGCATTGTGTTCTGCTTGAAGTGCAATGGCAATGAAAACATCACCAAGTACAAGGCTCAAATCATTGCAAAGGGCTTCTCACAAGTTTATGGTCAAGACTTCACCAAGACATTCTCCTCCATTGCAAAGTTCACCACCCTGCAGACACTGTTATCCATTGTTGCCTGCAAGGACTGGGAGCTACATCAAGTCAATGTCATCACAGCTTACCTTCATGGAGACCTCAAGAAAGAATTATACATGACTATACCCAAAGGAGTGACCATTGAGGGGAGAACCAGTGGCTACTAAAAACTAAAGAAACTGCTTTATGGGCTCAAGCAAGCCAGATGACAATGGAAAACCAAGCTTGATGAAGTCATGTCAAAAGCTGGCTTTAAAAAGAGCCAGGCAGATGACTGCCTTTATATTCTTAAAAAGGATGGTGAGATTGTGATGTTAGTCTTAGTCTATGTCAATAATATGGCCCTCACTTCAAAGAATCTTGCAACCCTGCAAAAGTTCAAGGCTGAACTGTCTGCTGAATTTGAGATCTCCAATCTAAGAGAGCTGAAATACATCTTAGGCATTCAAGTCAAACAAGACAGACAATCATGCATCATCTCCCTAGACCAAATGGCATACATCCTCCAAATCCTTGCACAATTTGGCATGTCTGAGTGCATGCCTGTATCCACACCCTCTGCTACAAAGCAAATCTTGTCCACCTCTCAGTCACCCAAGGATAAAAAGGAATGTTCAGAATATTTAAAATTTGTGAACAGACTCAGATATCTCAAAATTGTCAGTGTGCTATTGTACACCATTCAAATGCAGCCCAACATCCAATATGCTGTTGGAATTATTTCACAGTATGGCAGCAATTCTGGAAAGACTCACTTGGAGGCTGCAAAACATGTCCTATGCTACCTGAAGGGCACTGCAGACATGATGTTAGTGTTTGGAAGGAGTGGGAGCAAGAAAATTGACCTTGTTGGCTGGACTGACTCTAACTGGGCACAAGATGTCAATTTGCATCACTCAATTGGCAGGTTCATGTTCAATGTGGCAGGAGGATCAGTATCCTGGTCAGCAAAGAAGCAACCCACTGTTGCATTATCAACAGTCAAAGCTGAGTACATGGCAGCATCAAATGCCACCAAAGAAGCAATCTGGCTTTGTGTCCTTCTTGAGGACCTTGGGTATCCTCAACTACATGCAACAGTTATTCATGCAGACAATCAAGGTTGCATAGTGTTAGTGCAAAACCCAATTGTGCACTCAAGGGCAAAGCACATTGACATTCAGCATCATTTCTTGCATGAGCACATTGAAGCAAGGGAAATTGACATTTGTTACTGTTCTACTAAGAATATGCTAGCCAACATATTTACAAAATCCCTCCTGCATGAAGCCTTCAAAAAATTCCATGATGCACTAGGAGTCATAAACAAATGAAGACCTCATCAAGTGGGAGTGATGAAAGTACTCACTAGTATTCCTTGGTCCTCATTTGTACCTTGGACCCATAGACACTAACAGTTGCAAACTTTCATAGTTTTTTGTGTTGCAATTGCCCACATGGAGTTCAACCACTCTTGTTGAACTCCAGGTGAGCATAGAAAACATTCTGTCCTTACATACCTAATGTCACCAAACCACTTTTGTTGAACTCCAGTTCCTTTGTGTGATCCCTAAGCCAAGACTTTATCATTGCCTCCTCATGCTGACTATGACCTTCCTTGTGTACATCCTAGACATCCCTTTGTCACAGTCTCATGAGTGTCCAACATTACTCTGAGCTTAGTCTGATGATGTGCTTTCTCCTTAGCCATCTGACTGACTGCCTAGCTTGTCTATTCTCCTTCTGTCTTGTATTAGTTGATCTGGATCTTACTCATCATTGATTACTGTTTAGCTGCAGAATGGCACTTCTTTAGAATGAAAAATAGCAGTGTTTACCAGGTCTATTCATTGAACTGACTGTAAGCTTCCCTAGTGACACCCAACCTGCTGCTTGCCTTGTTTGCCCCTTGCTTCTCTTGCCAGCCTCTGTGCCTGTTTGACTCTTGCTTGCTGCTTGCATTGCTGGCTCTGTAGAAGGACTTTCACAGACATTTAGCCTTGCCCTTATATTCACCTGCCAAAATTTGTCTTTAAATTCTGCTCCTATGTGACTTTTGTCTCATGTAATTCATGCTCTTGATACTAGCTAGATTTAATTCTTGTCTTTAAATTTTGCTTCCTTCCAGCAATGACCATCACTAGCTATTACTCACTGGCTATCCATTATACTTTTACTTCTGGATACCTCTGGCAATGACTGTCACCAGCTATTCCTCCAGCTATTCCTTCAGTCATTCCTTTGGCTATCCATTTGTGCTATCTCCTCCAGAAATGTTTCTCATGAGTTATTCCTCTATCACTTTCTTTGTCTTTATTTTTGGCTCCCCCTCTCCTTTGTCCTCCTGCTTCTTTCTTCATCAGCTATTATTATTATTTGTTAATTTTGCTTGATTTATCTTTTGTAATTTATTTATTTATTTTTTTCAATATCTGCTTGCATTCTTTTTTATTGCTTGCATGTTTTATATGATTATTTTTTATTATTTTGATATCATGTATTATTTTATGTTCAACATCCTGATCACTAGATTCAATATACTATATTGATACTGCCACTCCTTGTTACATGTATTCACATCACATGACATATAATCCTTGCAATTTATCCATGCCTGTTGGTAGAATCCACCTCCATTGTTTGGAGTGCAGCTGACTATCTCTCTGAGCTTCCTCTCCAGTTTGGTCTCTGCCTTGTATTCTATCCATTGAAGGTGCATTTGTCTGTTGAGAATGTCAGTTTTTTATATTTTATGGCAAAAACAAGCTGTCCTTACTTTGCTGAAGCTCTTAACAATCAGTGCAGTTGACTTTAATGCAAATAACATCTTCAGTTTGTCTCTGCTCAGGTTAATGACCTTGAATGACAGCTGAACAATCACTATGTCACCTGTCCTAAACCTTGTTGGTTTGCAGACTTCATACATTGAATGTATCATTATACCAATCATTTCTACTATCTAAACTGATTACTTACATTCTCTTGCCATCTTTTCCTGCTTTGGTCCTGGTGAGCTGTACAATGTTGCCCTCAATTATTATGAAACCTTTTGAGATAACTTTCTCAGTAAATCTGTTTCAAATTCCTGTTCAATGGCTTTTTAGCACATACTTCTTTTAACCCCCTTTAAGCAATATATAGCATCATTTCTAAATTACATCAACTTATATTATCCAGTTCTTATACTCACTTCAATCTAAATGCCTGCCATCTCACCCTAAAAAAATACAATAAGGCAGACTGCCTAGTCACTACATTTCACACTTACTTCAATAATGCACAACAACATTTGGATGAGGTCTTTACATATAGCTACACAGAAAGGTCATACTGCAACCTACCATTTTAATACCAACTGTTTGTTATAATGTGCCATAGCCACTGGTCAAGACAATGTATTAGCAGGTCAGGTATTTTTCTTCACATAGGCATAGGTAAGTCTATTTAGAACATTGAAAGTGATTGATTTTCAATATATTTTGTTCTTGCTAGTCAAATTTTTTGTTTCCTGGACTTGAGTATATGAAAATTTGATGATTGTAATATAATTATCAATTGACTATACAAACATAGCATAAAAATGATATGCAAAATGTCAATTCTTATATTGCAGCTCATATGGATGTGATGAACTTGTAGTGTAGACCTTGGACTTGCTGTGTGCCACAATGGCCCATTCTTGATGGTATGTTTTGCTTTGGAAAAAGGGCAAGGAGTCTGTATGGTAGTAGAGCCAATGAACTGCATAATGTCATACCTATAGTAGGGGACCTGCACACTTGTTTTGATCACTTCTAACTTTGACTTGAGCCAGTGCATAATGAAGTATATCCCTTTGTTGATTTGCTATTCCTCCTTCAAGTTGCCTTGTTCCAGGAAGGTGGTTATAATATTCCTCCTTCAAGTTGCCTTGTTCCAGGAAGGTGGTTACAAGGGTAAATAATCCAAGTCTTCCAATCAAGTCCTTATAACCATTAAAGCTGCATGTGCTGGTATCACTAATCTTGTCATGATCCATCTCTGAACCCCCACTGGACCCCAGACCTTCCCCAAACCACCCCAGCAAGCCTGGGACATACTCCCCCTTGCCCCCAACATCCACAACACCTTCCCACCCTCTGGTGCCCACTCTGGCAACTCCCAAGGCTTTTCTGGGAAACCCCAATGCTTCTACAGCAGTCCCTAAGATCCCCTTGGACTCTGGGTAAGTCCACCTGCCCCAGCATGCATCACAGTTACATATCAATACAAAACTGCCACCGACTAGCCAGTCTTGGGATGCCCTGAACAACCATATCCAAGACCCACCTGCATGACCCAACCTCAGACCTACAATCCCAGAGGAGTCTCCTGCACAGGTATTTAAGCCATGGCATAGTAGTAGCTAAGTAGTCTTGATATTACCTACATTCTTGTGTTTGTTATGTCTTGTGTATCCATCTCTCTGTTCCATATTGTCTTATTGAATCTGATCTCTCTCTTGATTGTATCTGTTTCCATCTTATCAGTCTTAATCCTATCAGTTTCCTTTTTTGTCTCTTGTCCATTTTCTGAAGTCTTGTCTTGCCTTGTTTTCATCTCTTGCCTTGTCTTGACTTCTGGGACCTCCCATACTCATAACCTGGACTTGCTGAAGTTTGTCATTAATACTCTGGAGCCCTGTACCATGTGTGCCTCCCACTCACCCACCACTCTGCTTCCTGCAGAATCTATAGAAATACCCTGGACCTCTCCAGACCTCTGCTATCTCCTTTCCCTACCCTGTTTCACTCTTCCAGAGCTCACCAGAGTTAAGAATCATAGGTTTAGATGTTGTGTCTGCCTAGTAAGGGACTTGCCCAGTGTAGCTGAGCCTCCAGGTCAGCAGAACCTGACATAATATCAAAACTCTCCCCTTACCCTGTTCCCAATGTCTAGCTACAGTCCCACATATCCACCTACTGGTTACCTAACCAACTATTATGGTAGGCTGGTTCCTGACCCCTACTACCCCCTGTTGTATCCAATGCCCAACTGCTATGTCACAGCCACCCTGTGGTACTGGGCCCTAAAACTAAACCATGCCCCCTATGGCCCATCTGTTAGTCAGAGCCCACCTCTGGACTGGTGTCACTCCTTGCTATACTCCATTGAAGGAACCTACCCCTGTCTACAGCCTGAAACCCCATTGGCCCCTTGGGCACCCATGGCCCTGGCTTCCTTGGCTTTTCCCTCCAGGGCCTACTATGCCTACCCCACCTCCTGTGACCCTGGTCCCCCTAGAACAGCCTGACAGATATTTCCCCCCACAGCCTTGACCCTCCACTGCCCCTCCCCCCTGTCCAAGCTCCACCCTCTCCTAGGCAGCAAAGAGTCAAAGCCTACCTCTAACAATGTGATGAGGTCCTCCACTCACTCCATCTAGCTCCCACAAAATTTGCCAAGAGAGCAAGGGCCCTCCTTATCAGTCTGGGACACCAAAATATTACAGGAATACTAGAGATCTGGGCAGATTGCCTCCTAGACTTCTACAAGTGCTACCAACAAGGCACACTTCCCAAAAACATTAGGAGCACCCTTGGAATTGATGCTGGACTCTAGGAAGAACTCTGCACACTGGTCAACAAAATACACACCAGTCTGAAACCCTGTCACTTTGAAGACCCTTTGGACTTCACCCACTCCTTCCATGTGCAATGGGAAGAACCTGCCAGGGCCCCAGCCAAGGGCCCTGACCTCCATTGCTTAACAACAGGAAGAGCTCAATGCCACATCCAACATCCTGAGGTCTCTCAATCCCACCAGAAGATTATTTAACCAGCCCACTGCCCACACTCTGGCCCTCTCTGCTCACCCCCAGGCTAACTCCATCCCCAGCACCTTCTGCACCTGGGACCAGCCCACCAAATCTGAATGCCCCACTCAGAAACCTTCCTACCCCCCACCCCCCAACAGTGACTTCACTTCCACCCACACCCTCTCCTACATTGACAAACCAGAGAACCTGGGTGGGGAACCTGCCCCTTAAGAAGGAGCTCCTGAGCTCCCCAGGAACTGACCCCCCCATGTTGACCTCTGCCCCTCCCAGGAATATGCACTACCCCCCATAACAACCCCCCACCCCCTCTCTGGCAGCCCTTTGGCCCTGGAGCCTCCAGGGCAATCCCTCCCCCTGTGCCACCCCAACCCCCACCTATTCCCTTGCCTAACTGCCATGCTGATGCTAACAATCTTAGACTGCCAACTCCTGGAGGACCCCCTCCCCCTTGCTGGGCCCCAGGACCCCTCCTGGGTAACATTGGCCTAAACCCTGGCAGCAGACCTCCTGGTGGTGGACCTCCCAATGGTGGACTCCCTGGTGGATGGGGCCCAGCCATGGATAACTTTCCTCCTCAGCATGGAGGCAGGAACAACTACTATTATTATTACAATGCCAGATCCCTGCTCTGAATCCAAAACACCCAGGACAACACATGCAGCACACTGGCCTGGGAAATTAAACTTAACATCCAGAAACTGGAACCCTTCAACAGCCAAGACCTCTGGAAATGGCAGACATTCCTGACACAATGTCTTATAATGTTCCAAGCTAAGCCCATCACTTTTCGGCTTAAGAACTCATGAGTAGCCTTTGCCACCTCCTACTTACAGGGCATTGCCTTTGACCACTACATGGCATTGCTCCAGTTTGACCCCAACAACCTGGTACTCTCAAATTGGCCTGCCTTCACACAGGAATTCTCCAGTAAGTTTGGAGTATTTAACACTGTAGCAGAGGCAGAAAAAAACCTCTACAACCTTTGGATGTGCAATAATGAACAATTTGTGACCTTTATCATCTGGTTTGAACAAGAGGCCTACAAAACTGGCTGGAACTACAATGCTCTCCAGTTTGCCCTTTGCTGTATACTCCCACAATGGATTAAGGATGTCCTCCACCTTGCACCTAAACAACCCATGTATGATGGATACAAGGTACTTGTCACCCAGATCAATCAGTGCTATTGGGAAGACCAGAGTGAGAACTAAGGCCCATGGAACAACTGAAACCTGTTTGGCAACCCAGGATGGCAACCCAGAGCAACCAACAACCCCTGAACCACCACTCCCATGATGCCTGCTAACCCTGTACCCTGGTTCTTCCCCAGACAAGGTCTAATTAATGCCCCTTAGAATCTTGGACCTTAACCCCCTGCCTAACTTAATGCCACCAATCTCTGCAATGCTTCAGGCCCTCCAGACCCTGAACCTGATGATTCCCTGGACCCAAACAACCCCCTAGACCCCATGAATGATCAGGAGGCCCTGTGTACCAATTAGATCAAGGACTGGCCCTGGATCAATGTCCCAATGGAGATCCAGGCACATCAACAAAAGGAAGGAGCATGTATTCTGTGTAGTAAGCAGGGTTATTTCAACAACAATTGCCCTAAATGCCAGGTGATGAGATACACTGTCTGGACCATTGATGGGGAGGACTGTGACTATTAGTTCATGGAAAACAACCCAGCAGTTTAGGTCCTGAAGATGCACTAAATCACAGATCTGATTTCAACATCTTTTCCACCCTGGCTACTTTCCTCTGTGCAATGGTAATTGCCTTGAACACCCTCCTGACTCATCTCTCCTCACATTCTGCCCACAATCTCCTTCTCTATACCACCCTCCCCTTCACCTCTGACCCCATGCCTACCCTGATTGACAGTGGCACAACAGACAACTTCATTGATGAATCCCTGGCAGCCCTTGCTCCACAATCCCCCTGACACCTCCCCCTCCCAATCCCCCTAAAACTCTTTGGTGATGATCTGACCTCCACAGGCAACATCACCCACTGTGTAGAGACAAGGATCACTTTTGCCAATGGATAACAGCAGGACCTCTGGCTACTAGTCACAAAGTTGCACACCTCCACCCCCCTCATCCTTGGGTTTTCCTGACTCCAGGCAACCAACCCTTGTATTGACTGGTCAAGTCTCACCCTCTGCCTTGATTAGAACAACTCACCTGACCTGAAGCCCATCCCCTTCAACATCTCCCCCATTCACAATGTTTTGGGAGTCACCCCTGATGCTCCCTAAACCCCCCTGCAGCTCCACTCCTAATCCACACAATCATTCATCATTAATGCCTGCCTTGGCAATTCCCCTATTGTCCTCCATTCCCTTGTCAACAGTGGAGCCTCTGAAACCTTTGTCAGCAATCAGCTTGACCTCCCCTAGGAATCCCTTGACATGCCTTTGGAGTTATAGCTGTTTGACAGAAGATTTGCCCTTGCCAAGATCACCAAATTCCACCCTGGCTCCCTCACACTTGACAATGGCCTGTAATTCCCAACCTGCCTCATCACCCAACTCCTGGAGGTGACCCTGATTGTGCTCAGACTCCCTTGGCTGTGTGACGTCAACCCCAACATCAACTGGAAGAACCTCACCATGTGGTTTCCTGGCCCCAAAGCTTGCCTGGCAGCTGCCATCACCCTCCATCTCTACTCCCCCTATGATCCTGGTGACCCCAATTGGACCTCCAGCCATACTGGAGCCACTAGAAACCCCATGTTGCTTAAGGACAACTCCAAAAAGGAGGAAGAGACACCCCCACCCTGAACTCCTGCAGGCCCAAATTACTCCACTTAGACTCCAACAACCCTAGCCCCCACCACTGCACCTCTGATGCCAGACACCATTGATCCAGAAGCCCTTGATATTAGGATCATTGGCACTGTCCCCTTTGCATGGATCTTGCAGGATGGCACTCCTGCCTTTCAACTCCAGGTCACCCCAACACTCCTAGAAGAACACATCTGTGCCAGCACCACCTCACCTGAGACTCTGAAGACAGAGGAACAAATACTATGCAAAGTAGTTCCCCCAGAGTACCATGAATTCACTGATGTGTTCTCTGAAGGAAGCACAAAAGAACTTCCTCTGCATCATTCCTATGACTACAAAGTTGACCCCTTAATGAAGGTGCCTTGCCCCCATTTGGCAAGATCTACAACATGTCCAAGGTCAAGCTCCAGGCCCTGAAGGAATATCTTGACAACATGCTTGAAAAAGGTTTCATATGCCCCTCAATCTCTGCTGCTGGCACTCCAGTCCTGTTTGCCAAGAAGAAGGACAAATCACTCCACCTCTGTGTAGATTACCAGGGACTCAACAAAGTCACCCAAAAAGACTGGTATCCCCTCCCCCTGATTGGAGACCTTGTTGACCACCTCCACAGTGCCAAGATCTACACAAAGATAGACCTCCACTCTGGCTACAACAATGTCCAGATTGCTCTGGGACACAAATGGAAAACTGCCTTCTGCACCTGCTATGGCCTCTTTGAGTACCTAGTAATGCCCTTCAGAATGACTAACTCCCCTGCCACTTTCCAGTATTTCATGAACAACATCTTCATGACATGAATGACATCTTTGTTATTGTGTATCTGGACAACATCCTGATCTACTCAAACTTGCCAGAGGAGCATCCAAAGCATGTCCACTGCATCTTAAAATGGCTCCAGGGGTACCACCTCGATGCCAAACCTGAGAAATGCTCCTTTCACACAAGGGAGGTCAAATACCTTGGGGTTATCATCACTCCCAATGGCATATGTATAGATCTTGCTAAGGTTGAAGCCATACTCAACTGGCCCCTGCCGCAGAATGTCAAGGAGGTACAGTCATTTCTGGGGTTTGCTAACTTCTATTGCTGATTCATCAACAACTACTCTGGAATCATCAAACCCCTCAACCAACTCACATGGAAAGACACTCCTTGGAAGTGGGACAGCAAGTGCCAAAGTGTGTTCCTCCTCCTCAAGAAGGCCTTCACCTTCACTCTGGTCCTCCACCACTTTGACCCCTCCCTACCAGTCGTACTCAAATGCAATGCCTCCGACTACACCATCACCAAAATACTCTCCCAGTCTGACTCTGGAGGAAGGGACCTCTGCTTCATCACCTTTTACACCCATTTGATGATTTCTGTGGAGCTCAACTACAACATCTATGACAAAGAACTTCTCACAATTGTTGAAGCCTTCCATCAATGGTGGGCCTACCTTGAGGGATCCCCACACCAAATTCAAGTCTACTTCAACCACAATAATCTGCAATACTTCATGACCACCAAGCAGCTTAGCCACCACCAAGCTCAATGGTTCAAAACTGTCTCAAAGTATGACTTTACCATCCATTATTGCCCTGGACAACTTGGTGCAAAACCCAACATGCTCACCCAGAGGTCCAATGTGTATCCAAAAAAGTCATTTGAAGCTGAATGGAACATGTTTAACCATTGAGTGGTAATCCCCCCTGAGCATCTACATGCCATGCTGATTTTAAACAAAGAAGGAATCCTCCACCAAATCAGAAACTCCTCCCCAGACTCCTTCTTTACCCAGCACAACCCCCACAACAACTCCACCAATGAGTCAAACACCAAAAACCCCTTCATACTGTCTCCAAACCACTGCCTCTGCTCTGGAATGGACAAATCTATGCTCTAGACCACAAGTCCATTTGCCTCAACATACTCTAGCAACACTACAACCACAAGCTCCAGGGACACCCAGGAATTTGTAAGACCCTTCAGCTCATCTCCCAGACTTACTTTTGGCCAGGAATGAAGAAGGATGTCACATGCTATGTAAAGGCCTGTGAACCTTGTCTCCAGGCCAAGGTACCTCACCACTATCCTCATGGATTATTGAAACCCCTCCCTGTCAGCTGGCACCCCTGGTCCTCAATTTTGATGGATCACATTGTCAAACTCCCCAACTCTGAAGGTTTTGACACAATCCTTGTCATTGTCTGCTGCCTCACCAAGCAAGCCCTCTTCATTCCCTGCCACACCACCAACAATGCTCTGGAGTTTGCCAAACTATTCCTCAAATATGTATTCTCCAAGCACAGACTCCTGGATGACATTGTCTTCAACCATGGACCTCTGTTTGTATCCCATTTCTGGCAATCCTTATGCAAGGCACTCAAAATCAAGACCAACCTGTTGACCACATACCACCCAAAGACCAATGGGCAAACAGAATAAGTAAACCAGACCCTGGAACAGTATCTCTGCCTCTACATTAACTACTTACAGAAC